>CM024642.1:21681102-21888602 GCA_014182715.1 Eucalyptus cloeziana
CCGCCGGGAAGGGCGACGGAGGGGGAGGGTCGGCCGAAGTGGCCGGCCCCCAGTCGATCAACGGCGAGGGCCGCGAGACCTAGCCGGATTTGGGGAGGGCTTGAGCCCTCGCCGCCTCCCTACCATCGCCATGAAGGGCCAGTGACAATGGGGGAGCATCGGTCGGGGTCGCCGGGCCCGGCCAAGGGTCGGCGACGTCAACTAACCGGCGGCGAGGGCCCGTGAGCCCTCGCCCAAATCTGGGGCAAGGGCACTCCCCCACCGTCATCGGCCCTTCCCGGCGACCGTGGGGAGGTGGCGAGGGCTCGCCACCGATTGGCCAGGGGCCGGCCACCCCGGTCGACCCTCCCCCTTTGTCACCGGCCCTTCCTAGCGGCGGCGACGAAGGCTCAACCCTCAGCCACCTCCTTTCGCCCCCTCCCCCTTTTTAATTTAAGTTTTTATTTTTTAAAATATTTTAAATAAATTTAAGTTTAAATTAAATTTAATTAAATTTTATATTAATTATTACACATCAAACACAAAACAACGTCATTTTTGCATTTTCTCGCCACGTCAGCATGCAAAACGACGCCGTTTTGCACTTACCTCGCCGGAAAATTGTCACGTCAGTAATTTGGCCGGATTTTGGCCAAAGTGACACTTAAGTAATCAATTTTACTTTGATTTTGGCACTTAAGTGTACATTTTCAAAATTTTGGTACTTAAGTGTCCCTCCATACCAAGTTTTAACACTTGGGGTATACTTCTACCGGCATCGGTATATGCATTAAACTGAAGGCCATGTTCATGAATTATGGTCAACATTCTTATCAGTGTGTATATACAATTTCTCGAGTATGATTGATGAAAATGTACAGATTCTTGCAACGCGTGCGGATTTTGACAGCCTGAGCTTTCTCAGAAATATATATGTTTTAACTTTGGTGGACTGGAGACCACTTCTCACCATCACATCAATTCTCATTTTGACCCAGTTTCTGAAAATGTCAATTTCTTTATACAAGTGTCAATCTCTAGATCCCAAAATTTTGCACCCACCCAAAACACTCAAAAGCCAACTAAAAACCAAACCATCCAAAGCCTAAGCAAGATATTAAAATGAGTTTGTAAGTGATCATTGGGTCAAAAGTGAAGCATGAGTTGATGACGATTCCAAGTGACGAGTCGACTGGTCAACTCTGCCACACACAAATCACTCAGGAACTAGGGCGAGTGAAAAAATTGAGTTCACATAAACTTAAGAGTTCCTTCGGATGGTTCGAAGATGTAGTAACTTTTCTTATGTAATTATCAACATTTAGATCATGCCCACGTCGAACGTTGCTTTTAATTATGGAATTGAAGGCATAGACATGATAGGAAGTGAATCCCCGATATTATGTGAAAGCAAGGTATCAATCTTGCTGAGAACTCGAGGAACTGGTACCATGAATTGTTGTATTGCGTGTGCTTGCAGAATCCATAGTAGATAGCACTGGGAGAGTGATTGGACATTCGGCCGCCTCAGTGAAAACCTGTTGACTTGCACATATCATAGAAAGTGCACTTAGCCACACGTTCTTGACATATTCATCACCTGCAAGTAGCCATTCGTTTAAGTATGTCACGCCCCGAATCTTAACAAAAAAGGGGATGACACGACCGTCCTTTCACCCGAAAGACGTAACCTCAAACTAACAAAATCCAACTCTCAAAAATTCATGTGATAACATTTTCACTGTAAGGGCCACTAACCGAGGGACCTGAAAAGATTGGAAAAGGGAGGGACGAGCAACCATAGCTCGACTAATAATACATATCTTAGGGTGCGTTTATTTCATGGAAAACTCAATGATAAAGGAAAATGTTTTACGGGAAAGCATTTTCCATTTTCCAATAATACGGTTTGTTTTCCTTTGTTTGGCGATGTATAATTGAAAATGTTTTATGCCGTTTGGATCCTATTAAAAAATAATTTCACACTTCATCATAGGAAAAAAAATGATTTTTTAATATTGTTGTTTTTTATTTACTTTTATTTTCTTTCTTTTTATTTCCTTTTTTTCTTTTTCTTTTTCTTTTTCTCTTTTTCCTTCTTCTTGTCCTTCACTCCTCAGCTTCCTCATGCCATCCCTTCTGCTTCCTCTAGCAGTTTGTTCCCAGCTGGCTTACAAGGGATGAGCTCCAGCTGTTGCTAGAGGCAGCGAGCTCGCCAATTGGTTGCTAGAGGCTGTGACCTCGCCCAATCTGACAAGGCTTGAGCCTCATTGCTGGAGGCCACGAGTTCACCCGATTTAGCGAGGCTTGAGGCTCATCGGCCTCGGGCAAACTTAAGCCTTGTTGTCGAAGGCCATGAGATCGTTTGATCTGGTGAGACCAAAGCTCACCGGCCGTCCTTGTGGTCAATGACGGGTGAAGAAGAAGCAAAAAAGAAAAAAAGGAAGAAAAGAAAAAGAAGCAAATTCAAATTTTTATTTTTATTTTTATTTTTAAAATGTTTTCCAAATTTTAATTTTTTAAAAAATAAAAAATTCAAATTCAATTTTAAAAAAAAAAATATACTTTTATAAGAATAATTGTTTGTAAACCAAGCATCAAATCTAAGCTTTGGCAGATTCGAAAACGTATTCCGGTCCTTTCAAAGTGAAATCATTTTCCTGAATTTAAGCTTTGCTAGGAAAACGTTTTCCGTTGACTCATTTTCCTAAGCAACCCAAACGCCAGAAAATGAGAAAAATATACTCAAAGACATGACTCATTTACGTCAATCCAACATATAACAACTTGCAAGAATAAAATGAGTTATATATTACTTAAACCTAGCTATATCAATAGCATAATTTCTCATTTGTCCATAATATCAAAACAAGTAACAGTAGTTCGATTAAATATTTCATATAAGTGGTTCATTCCATTAATCAAACTCATATTAAACATTAATGGTCTATTTCACCGATCAATCTTATAGCACATCGCATCTTGAGGCTCTAAAGGTGACTCCCACAAGACGACGTTATTATGTAGTACTTAGCTCTTGAGTAGTACAAGGTCCTAGAGGTGGCTTCCAGAAAGCTATGTCATCGTCTAGCATTGAATCCTTGACCAACGTATATCAATAGTACAATGCTCTAAAGGCGGTTTTCACGAAATTACGTTATCGTGTAATACTTGGTCATTGACCAACGTATATTAATAGTACAAGACTCTAGAAGTGGCTCCCACGAAATCACATTATCGTGTAGCATGTAGCCATTGACTATAAGGTCCTAAAGGTGGCTCCCATGAAGTTACATTATCATGCAGGACTTAGTTTTTGACTAGTCTACATCACAATTGGTTTCACAAGCCAAAACATAACCTTTCACAAGTCAAATCTCTCCATAAAACCAATTCAGAATTCATATTATAAATTGATTTTACATACTGCATCAAATCACATTTTATAAACTATATTTTCACAAAGAAGGTTGTGCAAACCCAAAAATATGTCCTCTCTCCCGACTCCGTTCATCAGACAACATATATATACATATATATGTATATATAAAATATTTCACAATTCATTTGTCACACGATTTCAAATTGTCTATCTCATTAAACATTTCCCAAATCATTAAAAAACCATCCCATAAATCAGTTCTCAACATAATATACATATTTAAACTTTCACGGCACCTTCCATGATACATTTGTCAAACAATTCTCAAATGAATAAAAAGTAATAACTGCCCAATCCAAAATTATGCATCGAGTATTCTATGACCATTTCTTTTGCCTTTTAGCCAAATCACAATTTACACATAATATACCTTATACTTTTCATTTTCAAAACATGAGTTTACATATTCAAAGAAGAGATAGCACCACTTACCCAGAAATGCTCAAACCAAACAACACGTAGTTAGATGAGTCAACAATCTCGCAATCCTATCAATTAAACGAGAATCAACATTAAGGCTCTATTCGTTTTACGGAAAATGACTTCTAGGAAAACGTTTTCCGGATTTTTCAACGTTTGTTTCACGGAAAATGAACTAGTTAAGGAAAATGTTTTCCATTATTGAAAAAAAAAAAAAAAAAAACAACCTTTAAAAGTGAGGAAAATGTCTTTCACTTTTCAAAAGTGGAAAATATTTTTCATAACTTCTTCCACCTTGCTTCATTTCACCAAACACATTTTCGTTTTATTTTTATGCTTTCTTTTTCTTTTTTTCTTTTTTTCTTTTTTCTTTTTTTTAAATCGAGTTTTTTTTTTTTTCCTTTTCTTTTCTTTCCTTCCTTTTCATCTTCTTCCTTGGCCTTGGCCAGTCGCCAGCCACAGTGGCGGCCAACGACTAGCTGTGAGCCAGCTCGAGTCTCGCCCTAGGCCGGCGAGGCTTCGCCTAGCCCGATCTGGCAAAGTCGACCTCACTCGAGCCTAGCGAGCTCAAGCCTCGCCGGATCCGGCGAGCTAGGCGAGGCTCGAGCCTCGCCCAAGCTCATCGGAGGTTCACTTAGGGCTTTGGCGAGCCTCGAGCTCGTCGGATTTGGCAATGAGCTCGGGCTCCCGATCTAGGTGAGCCCGAGCTCATGGCTCACTTGGATAGGCCGAGCCTCAAGCTCGTCGGATCTAGCGACTGCGTCTTGGTTGGCCCAGGGCGGCCCGACCATCGTCCGGGCATGCGGTGGCGAGAGGAAGGAGGAGGAAGGAGGAAGTAAAAGAAAAAGGAAAAAAGAATAATAATAATTTCGATTTTTTAAAAATACAAATAATTAAAATTCATTTTAAAAAAATAAAAAATAAAACTATTTTTTTGGTCAATTAAAAATTTAAAAATTCAATTTTTTTGATAATTTTTCCCAAACAAGAAAATTAGCTAACCAACGGGTGGAAAATATTTTCCATTCAAAGTTCAGATTTCAGCTGAACACCGGAAAATATAATCATTTTCCAAAAATGACTTCCTCGAAAATATTTTTCGAAAACGTGATATTTTTCGTGAAACGAACGGACCCTAAAACTAAGTAAAAGTCGGCCTTAACTATAAAATGGCTAAATTACGCCTAAAGTCTAACAAAATGGTTCTCCTCATTAACAAATCACTTATTTGAACCAATTACTTAAATCTAAACACGTGAAACTCGAACGCAAAATCCTCAAACTTTGTTCCAACAAAATCATTGCTTCAAATCAATTCCGGTCAAACCCATGGCTCCACAACGCCATAGAGCACCACTTCCATGAAATCCAAAGCTTCACAACTCAAAAATCGAACTTCGCAGTTCCATTGTGACATAACTTTGAATTTGAACCCTAAAACCTGCAAACTACCCCAATTGGACAAACGAGGCACGCGAATAATTAGCGGGCATTGCGATACGTAATTGATTCAGCTTGGCGAGGTCCCCGTGGCACAGGGACACTCTCTCTTTTCCTCTCTCTTTCCTTCCTTTCTTTTCCCTCTTTTATTTTTCTTCCATTCCTCGTGCGTGAGCTCACGGTTTCCTTTCTAGCCGAGACGGCCACTTCTGTTTCTTCTGTTGGCAAAGTCTTTCTCCCTCTGTCTCTTTTTTTTTTTTTTTTTTCTAAGTGGGTCCACCACCTTTGACTTGCTCAACTAAAAAGGCCAGTATTACAAAGTATCTCTCAGAAGTCAAATGATTTCGATAATCAAACCTGCACAATGGAGAGTTCTTTCTCCACATAGCAAAACCACGGAAATCAGTTTTGATTCCTACTTTCGTTTTCGAATATGTTAATATAAGCGATTCACATCTTTCACAAACCTTCCTGTGCGGGCTTCCAATGCACCTTTTGGCCCGGAGAAAGGTAGGCACCTTCAAAGAAGAAGAGAAGGCCTAACATGAACATGAGGAGCACGTCAGATATGCCAAGATGACCTGCCTGGTGACCCTGCAATCGTACGTGTCGGTCGACCAGAAGGGCGACCATGATCAAAGCCCCATGCAAGAAGCAGGCAAGTCATCCTTGGCTAACAAACAGGACTCGTCACCTCATGTAGGGCCTCTCTTCCTCGCAAATATGTTTCAATTCCTCTCAATGTGTGATGTGATGAATAAAAAGGACAGACAAAGTTGTATCTTCATGGAGTGATTGCTTTTTGAAGGAAGAAGCCTAACATGAAAGATGAGAGACTTTCTGACTAGCCAAGGAGACTGCCTGATACCGGGCACGAACTACTCGAACCGTCGGTTCAATCCGAGTAAATCGACTTCAGAGCAGGCAAGTCATCCTTGGCTACCAATTGAGACTCTTGTCTTCATGTTAGCCTCTCTTCTTCTTCTCCTACTCAAGTCCACTGGCTCAATTTTTCGCTTGCACTCCTGTCTCAATTTATAGGGACTGGAACCGACCATGAGATCAGATTCCAAGGCCCACCAATATTTTTGTAGGACCTCCTTGAGTCAATTTACCCCATACAAATCGTCTCTTTTGAATTTTTCTTTCTTTCTGATAAGCCTGCAATAGTTCTGATCACTCTCTTAGGTATGACAAGCCCCGATATTAGATTCTATTCTTTGTATGAGCAGGTCTGACAGGTGTGTAATGATCACTGAGCCGAGCAAAAAAGCCCGCCCAAAATCTTTGAGAAGATATCAATGGGTGGCTATAAATCAGGTATTCATCACTATCATCCTGTTACATTTTCCTTGAGGCAACTTGGTTAAAGTCAATATTCCTCAGCTTTAGTCGCATGTCACCAAAAAAAATAAAAAATTGCAGCTTCACGTAGTTCTTGAATGTCGATGCATTTCATGGACCAAGCCCACCTTGCCAATGAGCTTTATCAGATGATTTTTTGGGATATTAATCTGAATAAGATGATTAAAATGAGGTCTCACATGATCCAGAGTTTGAACTTAGTATTTACTTGTATGTGAGAACTGCTTGAATGTGCCGACACTAGATATGAGCGGCGAAGAGAAAAGATAATTGACAAATCCTGCAGAATAAGGTTACTATTTTGGTCCATAAAGCCAAAGCTAGCCATGCGGCTTTTAGTTTGAATCCAAAGACAAATTGATTCTCTACACGACTCTCATCCTCAACGATGGGTTTATGGGTATCTCTGTTTCTGACCTTCACAGTGCCTCCACATGGAACGTTTCTGACCTTTCTCCTTCAAAAGCAGCACAATATCTAATCCAAAAGGTTCTCGTTCTGAATTGGGATCCCTCACTAGAGTTGAATTCTATTATTAAGCCAACCTTTTTCAGTGAGAGAATTCTGGGCAAGCAGTCCGGTCGATCCCCGTGTCCTTCAATTCTTTCTTTTCTTTTTTGTGGGTTCGTAGGCGCGATCCAAATGGCATGAAGAAATCAACTTGCGAAAGATGCCCTGCGGAAAGAAAAGTCAATGACTGTGCCACTAAACATGGGGGTTCCTTTTTTGGTGCTGGTTGACTTTGCTCACTCGGCTTACATCTTGCACTTCTTTTGGGGATTGAAATTCCGTTCATTAAAAAAAAATTCCCATTTATTCCAATAACTCAAAAAAAAAACAGATGGGGACCGATTGAATTACTTGCTGTAGGCCGAAAATATGGTCATCAATCAGAGTGAGAATTTCACGGAAAAAGCAAAAAAGAATGCCATTCTTTCGACAGTCTTCACTCTGACTTCCCTCTGAAATTTTCAAATTTGGAACGCACAGAGATTTTTCTATGCGTAGCTTCCCAAGTGCAGCTCAGGAAAGGTTTTTGAATTCAGGTTCCTAGAGATCTGTCCAGAGCTTCTAAACGGAGAGAGAAAGAGAAACACTTGAGGTAGGACGGTTCAGAGTTTTGTTACAAGAGCACGCATCGACACTGAATTAGACCTTCATTTCTCCAATTGGAGAGCACTAGTGCAGAAACGGTTGTCAAAGCAAAGAGCCTTTTAGTTCTGGCATGGCATCTGCGAAAGAGATGAGCATGTTCAGAGAAGTCGGAACCCATGAATGTGGCCGAGACAAGGGTAATATAGAATCATTTCATGATAAGCTCTTGCCCTGTCCATGGGCCGATGAGAAAGTTTCTACGACTGTTGCCTGAACATTACCATGTTCTGGACAGATGGACAGATGGACATGGTCGGTTCGTTCGACTTATCCATTAGCAGATGAATTACAGATGGACACACAATTTATGAGCAACGCTTCTGGATGTGATTTTTCGGTGAATTTTGGATAGAATAAACCTTCTTTGCATTATGAGTGCCACAATTATACCGGCTAATTATCTGGTGCGGGGTTAAGGAGTTAAACATTCACCCATTTAGAAGAATGATTACATATGTGAGACTTAATATTCCCACAATAAGCTCTCTTGCAGAAGATCTTCAAAGCATACAGTTGAACAGTTGAAAATTAGCGAAAGAAAATAAATGCAGGCAGATTTCATAAACATCATCTAACCCACAAAATGATGGGCACTAAAAGAAACGAGAATGTAAACGCCAGAAAATAACTCTTTCAACTATTATGGGCAACTTGTCCGTACACATCTAAGCAGATGTGAAAAAGACAAGCTCATGAAGATTAAATAGGTAGCTCCTCCATCACCAAGTAACGAAAATATTTATACACATCGAAAGAAGGCAAGCTAAACTGTATTCTCTAGTGAAAGACGAAAAGGATCAGCAAAAGAAGGGACCAAGAGTCAATATCCCTCCTCTTCCCTACACACGGCAGACAAAACCTGCAACTCCGTCGAAACTCTTCCAAGTCACTCCAGGGGATGAGACGAGAACTTGTTGGCGGATGTGATGGTAAGAGCCAGGTAGCAGAAGAAGGCCAAATACGAGAAAACAAACGAGACCATCACTTGGTTGCAGAACTTGGTCACTCTGTTGCAAAGGCCAAGCCAACCCATTTTCTCCTCCCCGTGGCGACCCACATACCCAATAGCCGTCCCCGCCGCACATGCAGATATCATCAGCACTGTCATTGCCTGCGTCATCAGAATGAATTCACCAGTTGTATCCGAAAGTCAAGTTGAAGAAGCCACTCATGAGTAACAGTCCATATATCTATTCACTTAAGCACTCTTTTAAGTTAAGAACGAGAGC
Source organism: Eucalyptus cloeziana (assembly GCA_014182715.1). NCBI lineage: Eukaryota > Viridiplantae > Streptophyta > Magnoliopsida > Myrtales > Myrtaceae > Eucalyptus > Eucalyptus cloeziana. The sequence goes on from CM024642.1 coordinate 21,690,133, forward strand.
TTTTGAATATCTATTTGACCAAGTCAATACCACGCTACAAGTTCACTAATAACTGGTTCACCTACACTATCGGACAAATGCTGGTAAGGTATTCAAATAGTTTCGATCGTAGGTAAATGCTTGTGCCAGCATCTATATTTTTCATCTCAATTATGAAGTCGATCCCTTGCCATTAATCCTCCTCTCGGTATCAATTCCTGCTCAATTCCCTGCGCTTGCATCTATACTCCTATCAACACGTAGTGAACCCGATCTTACTATAGCACTTACAGGTACACCGACATGTATGCCAGTTCCCCTGAAGCCAATGTATGCCAAAATTATCGAAACAAATTAGAAACAGGCGATGCTCTACCAGTGCCATGTTGAAACATTCTGTTCTTGAAAAGTTAATGATCATGTCTTGGCCCTTGGGGCCTAATTGGCGAAGGATTATGGAAGCGGCCACCAAGTGCTATAATTAAGCAAGAAAAAGGCCTTCAAATAGAAACATCACCAGATCGAAGAGCCCAAATCAACCCAAAATAGTTATGGCAATTCTCTACTCTGAACACATGCCAAGTAACCTTCACACACAGAAGAAAACGAAAATAGTATATAATACAGAAAGTGAGCAACTAGTTACCAAATCGTGCAAGAACAGGAAGAAGTAGTTCCTGGGATTCGACCCCGATCGACTGATGAAGCGGAGCAGGATCAGCGACAGCAACGAGAAGCCACCCACTACAGCGTCCGCACCCAGCAGAAACCTGAAACGCAGCCCCCCATCAAAGTCAATCCTTCATCACCGCTCGTCGCGGCGGTCGCAAATACGCGCGCGGTCAGTCGGGTTCCTTTTCTTTTCTTCTACAGTGTCTCACCTGAAGGCGGAAGCGTAGCTGTAGTAAGCCCGGAACTTGATGCCGAACAACACGATGGTCTCGTCACTGGTGACCAGCACCGCGAGCGCGACCAGCGCCGACACGAAGGCCGAGGCCCGGAGCGAGGCCTGCGCGATCAGGAACCGCCGGCGCGACTGGCTGGAGACGGCCGGGAACTTCTCCGGGAAGGAGTTCTGCTCTTTCGCCGTCTCGAGCGCCATCTCGGTGAAGAGGAAAGTGGTGGAAAGCAAAGGTAAAAGCGCACGGCGCAGATTTCACGGGAATTTATAATATAGAAAGAGAGAGATGATGAGTTCGGATCTTTGGTAGTGGAAGTGGAAACGGGGAGATCCGACGGCTGAGATTCATTCCGTGACGTGATCGGGACGCCTGCTTCCCTGACCTGATGTGACGACGAAGAAACGGGTAGTCCACAGGAGTCAGTGTCAGCTCGAGCAAAATTTACTGATAAGAAAAAAAAAAAAGAAATTTAGAGATAAACAAGTCGCGTAAGGAGATTGAAAAAAAAAACGGTTCGTTTGGATTTTGTGCGAGAATTTCGTGCATCTCCCTAATCGATTTATTTGAAAAAGGATGCGCGACTGGGAAGTTTGTACCCCACTGAGTTTCTAAAATTTGCACGTGGGAGGCCAAAGTTTGTGAAATGTCACTTAATGAACTGGTAGTGAAACTAATACGCTTACGATTTTTTTGTGTTGTGAAGAATAGTTGATTTGAAAAATATTTTTTTAAAATGATGGTTTGTATCATTAGAAATATTCAGCCAACAATAAATTTTTCATCATCAACGATAATTTATGTTTAAATATTTTTATGGATAATAAAAATATTTTTTTCATTCATTTTTGTAAACGACTAAACAATTGGAGCCATAATATCAATCATCGTTTCGTGCGGAAAAGGGCAGAGTGTTATAATTTTATATAACTAAATTCATCGGCTCGTTTTATCCGACTATAAAATGTGGGGAATTTTCTTCTCGTGAAGTTGGGTTTCTGAACTTCTTAGGACACTTGACTAATATAGTCAATTTCAAATATCTGAGGGATAGGGAAAAGGGAACTTCAAATCATGCACTTGAATATATGATCGGTTATGGACAGAGAAGTATGAATTTCCATCGGATACCTATCTTAGATACATGTAGTTATATCTGAGAAAATATTCTCCCAATCATTTATTTTTGGCGAAACGAACGAAGTCTTAATATCGATTATTCTTATGCTCACAAAATTATTACCATGGGTAGTATTTTGGAAACTTATATGACTATACTAATCAGCTTGTTTTATCCAGCTTTAATTTATTGGAAGTTTTCTTCTTGTGAAGTTGGGTTTCCCAACTTCTTAAGGCACTTGACTAATATAGCCAATTTTGAATATTTAAGTGATTAGGAAAAAGAGAAGCTCGGATCAAGCACTTTAATATATGATTGATTTGAAACGATGAAGTGCGAATTTCCATCGGATACGCATCTTCAAACTTTTTTAACCAAGTAAATTTGAATTTCGTGTGCGATTGATGCACAAATTCAGATAAGGTTTTCAAACGGTTCGATTTACTGATTTTAGATTTTATTTCCCAAATTGCAAAGTCGAATAGGATGTAATTTCTGAGATTAGGTGGAATAATAGTTGGTTATGCATATCTAGAAACCTTCGCATGTAGCTCATATTGATGCAATTTCTGAGATTATTTGTGAAGTCAAGCAGAGCAAGATCGTAGTGGAGTACAACTCGGACTCCTCTGACCGGGCAATTGTTTTCACAAGTCATCTCAAATATCTATTGACCATTTTGGTGGTGAATATAATTAGTCTTGGTTAACATGCGTTAGTTGCAATGGCCACTTCCTGAAAACTAAAGCCCACCATCCACCTCATTATATATATCCTAAGTAGCACCGACACGGACACTGACACACGACACGCGACACACAACACGACACGACACGCCGATATATCGTTTTTCAAAAAATAGAGAATTTCAACACGTTATATATTTATATATACATAATAAATTATCATTTTTATAATTATTTCAATCAAATTCATAAATAAATAAATAATTAAAAAAGCCTAGAATGAATTTACACTCAAAATATTAGTCCGTCACTTATTAATATTGTTCATTGTTTCAATTTGACAAATTATATTTCAAAAAATCATAAAACTTGGATAAAAAACAAGCTATCTATATTCTAGACTTGCATGTTAGATATGTTGGAAGAGGATAAAAAAAAACTTAATGGATGAATTGTGTATCACGGGAAGTGGAAGTCGAAAGAAAAGAGAATACTAGGTTTTTATTTTTTCTCCATTTATTTTTTTACATATATATATACCTCTCATTTATTGAATTTTAAAAATTGACCTTGATATCTAAATCACGTATTGGAAACTCATATGTCAGAATTCCAACTTGAGTGTCAGAGAGTGTTGAGAAAGTTAACTAGGTGTTATATTTTCCGACACGTGTTGACTGAGTATCAAAAAGTGTCTGAGAGTATCGGACACGTGTCAAAGTGTCCGACACGACACGAAAGCTCTTGAAGAGTGTCGATACTTCATAGATTATATACCGAGGACAAATTCAGAAAATAATATATAAAAAAAGAATATAATATCTTTAATGCTTTAAAAGAATTGGGTATTTGAAGGCACCATTTGCTATTGGCTAGGTGTTTTGAAACGACAGTCGGTTTCTCCTATCTTATATTCAATCAAGCAAGCTTTTCGGATCTTCCGGTAGGTGGGGTTAAAGCACGTGTGAAAATGACACAAATGATCTGTAAATTTTTTATTAATTCAGTATGATCTATGAAATTTTAAAATATATTTTTATATAATTTAGGGACGAAGAGATCATATTTGACAAATTAAAATATTATAAAAGATATTACATATTCTGTCAAAGTTCATCTACCATATTATATAAATTGAAAGTTCATGAACCATTTGTACTATTATCCCTAAGTGCATTCTTGTGTCTAAACTGAAATATTTCACGTTTCTCTAAATTTACCAAACATTTACATGATATACTCGGTAAGCCACGTACTAAATAATATATAGTTTCGCTAATTATTTATCCGTTTAAGTTTTTAAGAAAATCCATTTGTCTAACGTACTATCAGAGGACGGATTAGAAATTCAAATCCTAACAATTTCTCGTTTCTCTCTTGCTTACTGTTCCACTTGATTTTCTTATCCTCTAATTTAAACTTTAAAAAAAGAGTTTGATTAACAATGTTAATGTTCCAACCACCCTATCGAGTTGTGAAGTGGCTCCAAGTCCATCCAGTTCATGAAAAATATTGGAAAGATTAATGTATCACGTAAACAAACAATCCGAATCACTCGGAAAAATTATATGAAAATAAAAATATTTTTTAAAAATGAATTAACTCACCAATTTGTATCCCTATACGCAAAAGGACCCATTCTATTCATATAAAGTAAGTCTAAGTACACAGTTCATAAAATAGATCCCCAATTTCAAGATATACCACAACTCTCATAGCCCTTCCCATGGAGAAGTGCTTATACACATTTTTGTACGTATTTGTATATGTACCAAATGCCAATGCACATCTGTCTATAGTATAGCTCAAGAAGAATAGATGCTCTTTTTACGACCCAAAAAAGAAGAGGAAAAGAACAGATGCTCTTCTTATTTCATCGAAGCTTGACTTCAATCTAGGCCTCATTTAGTGGGCCTCGATACATTCGTGGGCCTAACTCACACGGAGGCCCATTCTGGGAATCGTGGGCAACAGAATGATGCAATCTTATAGTCAAAGATCCGTGCAACAAAGACATAGGAATTCGAGAGAATAATATTCAACCATTTTTGGCAGCCCATCTAAAAAAAAAAATATTATCATGTGCAGTGGCAAAAATTTTGAGCCTTGAATTCATCATCGGTTTGAAAAAGTCGTCGACACTGAAACTCGTGACGTCTTAAATGATGTTTGTCGGAGTGGCTGAAAATCCCTCTTGAATTTGAACATCGGGTGAGCATATAAACTTTTGCAATCAATCGAGCAAGCTTATAATAGTGCTTGCTTAATTAACATTCAAGATGACCAGGTACATGTTCCTGTTTATATATGCATGACTAGGTCTGCGTTTTTTTTTCTTTTTTTGTGGTCAAAATGACTAGGTCCGCGTTACGAGTAAAGTAGCGGTGGCAAAAAAATTTCCTAAAAGTATGGTAGTATGTCAGCTGTAACCAGGCGATGGAATTTTTGTCCAATTGGCAGAGATGTTGACTCCTCTCCGTCGTTGATCGGAACTTCATCCTCGCGTGCGTTCTGACGACATGATTAGAATAACACAATATAGCCTAACATCCCTCCCCCATCCCTCTCTCCTCCATCTTGTTTCTCGCCGGGCCGCCACCGTGGCTGTTGAAGCCATTGCGGCCACCACTGCCGGGGTTGTTCCCTAGTCCCTCCCGCTCTGTTGAAAGGTCGATCCCCACTTTGGCCTCTCTCTCTTCGCAGCCTCCCAACGACTCCAAATCGGCAATAATCAATACATCAAAAAGATAGGTCTATGACCTCAAATTAGCAACGAGATTTCAAACATGAAGTTATTATTTATTATTTAAGCTTATTTTATGGGGTTTTTTTTTTTTTTGATCCTACTCTACTCCTATTCTAACTCTTGCGCTCAAACTTTTGCACTGCCTTTTTGCAGGGTATGGGAGTCAAAACCCACTTCTGAAACTAATTCGTCCCCCACCCCAACCCTCCTAAAAAGGTGGGATTCGAACCCCCACCTCCTATTTCTATATTGGAAGGGTGGTCATTATACTCCATGATTTTTTTTTAATGGGTTATGTGAGTTGTCTTTTCTCTGTAAAATTAAATGGCAGTGCTTAGAATTTTCCTTCATCGTACCATGAGTCTCGCAGCAAAGACATATGTACACACAAGTCATTAATTATTGGTGAAAATGAATGTGGACCTCCATTTTAAAGTTTTTTTATTCACATAATAAAGAAAGGTTACATTGTAGGTGATTTTACAATGCGAAATAGTAATTAAGTCGCTGAGTTTAAGATGCAAGATCAGTAAAGACAACGGACATGAATCGGGACAGACGCGTTAGATGGCGTACGCATTCATTTCATTTCATTCAAAAGGATGGTTGTGGCTTTATTATGTATGTTTGATTTTGACTGAATTGTTCGTATTTGAGTCTTTGCCATTGCCGCCTCGCGTCACGTCGAAAATGGCGGGCCTGCAATGAGGATGTCAGGGTTATTCAACGCTTGGAGGACTCTAAAGTCTGAAAGCACGAGTCTAAATCACAATCATCCAAGCCGTCGTCTTGGAATTTTCATTCATTGAGTGATTGAATAAAAATAAGTTAATATTAACTGACATTTTTTCCATTTTTATTTTTTCATATACATGTGCACGCGCTATTCCCGAGAATCGAATCAAGGCTGCATGCCGATTGGCAAATATTAAATTACCATGCATAGGTATTTATAGGAATGCGTGTGATTCACAACATTAGCATTACTTAATCATAAATCTCAGCCGAACACGTCACATCGCTTGTCACTATTTAGTGAGTCCCTAATTTCCTCAGCAGTTGTTTAAGGTTACGTTGTTGTTTGCAAATCCAAGAATGGTCGCACATTACTTTGACTTCAGAGCATTTTCAGAAGGCAATTATAGAGAGTTTAACACGCAATTGTGGTTTGACGGCCCTGCGAAGACGAGCTTCACACCTCTACAGCCCTTTTTCTTTCATTTTTAATTTTTAGTTTATTTTGAAGTTGCATCAATTATTAAACACTCTTGGTCGATGACAACTTCAAATTACAATATTTTCACTCATATTAATTCCAGTGGTTACGTCTACTCTCTTGTTAATGGAATCTTACCTGATGCGTGTAAACAAAATCTTTGATAATCCCGAACTTATTACATCGACCAAAAGTGTTAGAACACATAACCAAGCTCGAGTCGAATCTTGAGCGCCGCAGATGGTCCCCACAATCAACAATACCGTATCTTGTATCTCGACTCCCCTCGTATTCTCCTTAGGTCAAACATCCTTTTTTTCACTTTTGACAATAAACGCAAAGTCACATGCGCTCCATGTGAAAAGTAAACTCGCACGCGTCTCTAATTGAACATCCTTTCCCTTTCCGACGGATCTGGTCTTAGAATGAACAACTCTAAGGCTAATGATTTAAATAACGTTTGGCGTCAGCATCGCCCGGCCATGGAAAGTGCCTGCACGATGCGCCATATCACTTTTTTTCTCTCTATGTTTTTTTTTTTTTAACTCGGTGGGGGCAGTCGAATGCTTGCTCGGAACTTTTCAGCATGAGGTCGGACGGCCACGGGGTGGAATGCTGAGCCGTCCCTTTTGGCATCGTACCGTGTGCTTTTTTGAATTCGGACGAGCGATGAGGGAGGTTTTTCAGTAAAGGCCGCCATAAATGATGGGTAGTCTGGAAAGGAATCTGATAACATAAGTAGGTCTTTCCAAAGCTAGTGTCCTTTTCAGCGGCCCATCACCTTTCACACGGTCCTGTTCTTGTCCCCACGTTTGGGTTTCCACGTTGAAAAAAACTCTTCCCTTTATGACAAAATTGAAAAAAAAGTAGTGTGGAGAATCCACGCATTGAATTTTAAGTGCTAGAAAATAATTAATAAGAATAATTAAAATTGATCACTTAGTATCGTTTATTTTTTACGATACTTGAAATTAAGATCAATACTGGTGGCTTTTCACAATATAATAGGTGAGATTATGATTGTCCTCGATTATGTATTTTTTCTTAGTGGAGCACATATTCCCTTTCTTACTCTCTTTTTTGAGTGACTTTTTGACTTCAGCAATTATTAAACAAGTTTATTCTTGTTAAGTGCCCAGTTTTTTCTTTTAATTTTTCACAATTAATCTAGTTATCAAACGGACCATTTGGCATGCGTTAAACGCTAGGTAGCGATTTTAAATAAGTGGGTCATATTTAATAACTGGTGACGATTTTATAAACTGATTTTAATAGAACCTGGTTGATAATTCTAATCGGTGTTGAATGCTAGGTTACTCAATAATTGATAAAATTAAGCATGTTTGATAATCATAATCAGTTCTGACTAAAAAAATTCAATTAGGTCAAGCAATCGCTTAATTCACTAAGTAATGCTGGGGTCACTCAATCCGTTCAATAAAAAAGACACGCATAGGATATAAAATGATTCATCTCTGATTGCATCGCATAAAGCCTAAGACCTACCGACGACATGGGTATCATTGGATTTGATTTATCTTTTATTCAATTATTTGTCGTTCCTTTTTTCTTGTTTGACCACTTTAATTTTTTTGATTCACAATTGGGGGTCTGCCACGCGTGCTCTAATTGGAAATGGTCAGGCTTTCAACCCACCGTACTTCGCAAAAAGTCATTCGTGAGCCCCAAGGAAAATTGAATCTTCTCCAGCAAGATGCCCCCTTCAATCCGAAAGGTAATGATACGACGAAAATGGAAAATTACTATACGACGCAAGTGAAGGAATCTAGAAATCGGAAAGAACCAGAGGAAGAGGGACGAAGGCCAAAATATCGGTATGTTCCAAAATTGAAATACGACATTGATATGTTCTGTGTAAGTAACCTCATCGTTCTTATTCGAATTGAGAAATTGTGTAATCGTCTACTCTACGCTTTTGAGATCTTCTCTTTTGCATCTCTTTCCATGATAGCGACTCGTATTTCAATTATTGTCTTAAATGGGCAAAACTCAATTTCGTGTTGGACTTTCCCACCATTTAATTGGTCTTTCCTTTTGTCTTCCTTCTTTGAACTGCTTTTTGCTTGTCCATTTTTGTTTGATTTTCTTAATGAGTGTCCTCTAACCACTGGGGTTTGCCCCAGTGACCATTCTTCAAACATAAAAAAGGGGAGGAAGTTTTAGACATTAATTATTTGTTGTTGTTCCTTGGACACTAATAACATTGATTAAAAATGAAAACAAACTTTTCAAGACAATAAAAGATGAGGAAAAAAAAATACACAATTTATTAAAGTCACTTTATGCATTGACTTGAATAGAGCGATTATGAAAGACCTACGAATCATCAATTAATACATGAGATCAAGAGCTAAGTAGACCTTGAGCAATGAGACTTCTCAACGCAAACATTGCAGTCGAGTTTCAACGATAGAGTCCTGTCGAAGGCCATAGACACATCGACTTCAATTAACGAGATTTGAAACCGGAACCAAACCTTAAAGGGATAATTCAAGAACGGGGAGCGGGGAACGTATCAACCCGGTCAGATTGATGGTCTTTTCGGCCATCTGAGGACCTCAAATTAAGGTGGTCCGTTGCCTCACGCATCGATCTAACCAGCAGAAGCACCAAACCACCAAGCACTAGAGCACTAGAATGGACCACATGAGAATCTATTCGAGAGCAGAGGTTGACACCATCTAGAGTCAACCATATAATCCACGAAAAGGTCTAATCACCAATAACATCAACCATCGAGCACGAGATGCTATTTTCACCTTTCACCTAAAGTATAATGCTCTAGCAATTTGCCAATAGACTTTAGCATGCGGCTTAAGGGTAGGTAATACCCTAAAATTAGCCATTCATTCTCTTGTAAATTGGACTATTTCAATTACAAAAATGGATGAACAAATAATATTTTCACCATCAACTATAATATTTAGATATAAATTATTATCGATAATGAATATATTTTTTGTTGACTAATTATTTCGAATAATTTAAGTGAATTTTTTTTTTTTGAAAAAATATTTTTCAAATCACTCATTTTTTAGAAAGATAAAATGAGGTTAATAATGCAAACATCATCTCGAGCATGCTCATGTCAATCCCAACCTTCTTGCCTCTTGGACATTGTTTTAAGTATATTATCTCGGAGATTCGAACGACACCATTCCATGTGAATTAAGCGAAGAATGACACAACTTTGCCAAACAACTAGTGAAGGTCGCAAATCTATTTCCGAACATGTCACGAAGCCCGCACTGGATTGTTTACTTAACTCTAATATTAGCTTATTAGGGGTGAGCATATCGAACCGCCCGAATCGGGAACCGCTTGAACTAGACTAGATCGGCGGTTTGGTTCGATTCTCGGGGGCGTCAGTCTAGTTTCCAATTCCATAAAAATGGAACCTATGATTTTCGATCTAGTTCTCAGTTTGGGGGGACTAGATCAGACTGGATTAATGGATCGGACCAAATATTTTTTTATATATATTTTTATTTCTTAAAAATGACAATAAATCCTAAAATATAGCAACTCTAGTATTTTTTTTATTATATAATTTTATAAGTTTTTGGCTAAATGATTGTTTCTATTAGATTGGACCGTCCAGTCCTCGGTCCCTTCCGGTTCGGTTCCCGGTTTCTAGGTGGAGCCGAATCAAACCGGAAATTGATCACCTCAATAGCTAGTTGAGTCAAGATTATGTGGGGTACAACCAAAATCGCATGGTCCAAAGTGATTTTGCATACTTTTGTTCTATACTAGCTTTTAATTAAGTAATAATTACCTACTAAGTCCTAAATTTAGTATATGAATATTAATTCATTCGTAAGCTTTAGTCATTATGTTATTAGGTTAGTCAATCCGACTCGAGATGCATTCATGGATAAAATCGTTGTAGGAGTGGAGACCTTTTTTTGCGATAACTGATCGAAATACCCAAATTATGAAAAAAAAGCGGTATGCAAATTAAATTAGAATAAAATATCTATCAAATAATCGTACATGTTCGATTTAAATTGGAATCATCAATCGTCAAGCCGTACACGAGAACAAGTTCAATTTCGATTTCACCTGCCCTAGGCTTTCAAGATTCAAACACCGGAAGACACGCTTTTCTTGGAACCGACAGCCACAAGCGGACAACACACGCCTGCAACACACCAGATCATGGTCCCCGTGTCCCGGGAACATCCACGCCCATACGGTCCGGGGATCATGTCTCTACGCGATAACAAAATCTAGAGTCGATCGATTGGACATTAATTAAATGAATAAAATATTTGAAATCTTTAGTTCTTGTTGGAGTGCCTTTTGCCGCTGATTAAAGACGTTTGATTATTTTCTTTTTCTCCGGAAGCCGTGTCTGTATGATTAGCACGGTGTACTCATTGAGTAACCCGAGAGGGCTGTTGACCATATCAAATGAATGTAGAAATTGTCTAATTAAGTCTTAAATTTGTTTTAGGAATATCAATTTAGTCATAAATTTGTTAAATTTGTTTTAGGAATATCAATTCAGTCATAAATTTGTTAATTTTATAAATTTAGTCTCAAACTTTTAAGAGAGGTATTAATATAGTTCTTCTAGTTAATTTTCGTTGAGAATTGCCGACACCACAGTGACTTTAGGATTAAGCATTTCGACAATAATTGATAAGAATGACTGCATTGAAATTTTAAGCAAAAATTTAGAAAGAAACTGATAATATCAAAAAATTTGAAATTGAATTGATATTCGTACGTGAGCCTAGCATGGATTGAGTAAGTTTCCTTGCAAAGAATATTTGAATGTTATCACTTGTTCGGCTCTTCTTTATATGAAAGGGGCCGTGCTAATGAGTATCTTCAAGACATTTATTCGATATGCATTTGTTGAAATTTTTTTGATTTTCAAATGTCAGTGGTGCGGAGCAGTAATTTATGACACCATTTAATGAACTAATGCTTAAAATTAAATTTAATTCAGCTTAGGTTCGGTTACCTAACCTTTTTTGTGTCAAATTTTGTCCTATTTCGTTCCGACACCAACCGCAACATAGAGCGAGGAAATTATGGTCCAATTGTTATATATGTCTCTCTCTCCCCTTTCGTGTCAGATTTTCGAGTTTTTATATATATATCTCGTTTTGGCCATTTCACTTTCCAGCTGGTGCTCTCACCGTTTCCCGGAGCCAAAAGTTCCATGGCGGCAACCGGAGCTTGTCTCTTCCCGCCCGTTTTCTCCCCGGCTCGCCGTCGCCGGACCGAAGCTTCGGCCGCCGCTGGCTCCAATCAGAACCCGAGGCTCAGCTCGTCGTCCGCCCGCAGATTTGCCATCTCGACGGAGCACGTGTCGTCCGCAGCTTCGACCGCGACTACCTTTCCTTCGTCGCGGCCGGTCGGTTTCGGCGAGAACGGGAGGAGCCCCGAGAAACATGGAGGAACGGCGAGCGAGCAGAGCTCTTCGTCGCCGTTCATGGAGGACGTGGAGCTGGAGAGCGGGCGCGAGAGGCTGAGGAGGTTCTTCGATGAGGCGAAGGATCTGACCAGGCCGGACGGCGGACCGCCTCGCTGGTTCTCTCCTCTGGAGTGCAGCTCTCGCCTGGAGAAGTCGCCGCTGCTTCTCTATTTGCCTGGTGAGTTCCCTCGAGGCCGGTGTTGTAAGTAACTTAACGTTCTTGCTCGCCTTTGGTGGTTCGTCTTTGAAGTCATCTGAGGGGAGTTTGAGAATTAGACAGGACTTACGCAATGACGCTTTTGTGATGCCGACCATGAACAATGCCTCTTCAGTTAATGATTGCTCTCTTTTCCGCGAGTAACATTTAAGAATCTAGCGATGTCCGTTACTTCCGTTATGGAGTTCCTGATGTGCAGCCTGATGTTGGAGCCTTTTCCGCTTTTTCGTACAGACGTCGCTTTAATCTAATCACAAGCTGTTTGGTTTCCATCTGAATTCGTCATGTTTCTGCGAAACATATTCGACCTTGATGGGAGGTTCACTGCTCTATGTTTCCCGACACGTTGTTTCTCAGGAATCGACGGCACTGGAGCTGGGCTTACTTCGCAGTACAAAAAGCTCGGGAAGTGAGCATGCCTACTCTTCCTCGGTTATTCCATCTTTCCAGTTTAGCATTGAAATTTCAGCATCTAATTCTGCTTATCGCCGAGATGCATCAATCATCTCTACACTACTTTCGAGCACTCTGGTTCTGAGCGCCCACCTGAACTTAATAAGGAAAAGAAAGAGCGGGAAAAACAATAGCAGTGTTTGGCAACATAGGGAGCTAGCTTTTTTATGAACAAACGACCTCAGTCCCCTTCCAGCTAGATCAATTATGGGGTTGCACAGTTCTGAAATCTTAGAATATAATTATGTCAAATCGAAGCAGAATGCCTTCTGTTAAGACGGATTTGCCTGTTACATATTAGAGATATGACAAATCAGTTCTCTTTTCTCATTCATAAAAAATCTGATGAAATTCGTTCACTCCCTGTTCACTGTAGAAGATGTGGTGATTGCTGCACTTAACATAAGGTTAAAAACTCTTTCATCTCTCTCCTGAACTTGGATGAAGTGAGATGAGTCAGAGAGCCAGTGTTACCCTACTGTTCTCTGTGGGCTACTCTGGCTATTCATAACAAGACAATCTGTTTCATGCAATAGATGACACACTTCACTATTTAATGCAGCAGTAAATGGCTAACTAGACGAATGTTTTTATGTATGAAGGGTGTTCGACATTTGGTGCTTGCACATCCCAGTCATGGATAGAACGTCATTTCTAGGTCCTCCTCTTTCTTACTCTCTCTAACTGCTTTGCCAGTTCTAAATATATGGTAACAATCTGAAGACCATGTCATTCGTAATTAACAATTTAACTGCCATTCTTTTTAGCTCCATTATGTAGCAAAAGCATATTGTATGATTCTGGAGTTGTAATACAACAAATCCAGGTTTCTACAGATGCTTGAATTATCTCATCTCAATTCCATATGTTTTGATAACTTCTAATCAATTTGCATGGCTCAGACTTGGTGAGAATGGTTGAGAGAACAATAAAAGCAGAGACCAACCGCTTCCCAAATAGACCTATATATCTTGTTGGAGAATCATTGGGAGGATGCCTTGCGTTAGCTGTCGCAGCGCGCAACCCTGACACTGATCTTCTATTAGTCTTGGCTAATCCAGGTGAGAAACAATTTCTGTGAAGTTAAATAAATACAACAGGATGAGGAAATCAGATTATTATATCAATTCAGAAATGATTGGTTTTCTAACTCATATCTCTGGAAAACAAAGGAGACAAGGCTTATGTATATGCAGTTTTCTTGTGGTAAATGAAATGCTGTATGTGAGTTACGCAGTGTCCACATTAAATTATGTTGGATTAAGGCTTGTCATTTAGAACCTCTGTCAGTTGTGGCAGCTTTGCTTATTAAGCGAAAAACACCGAACATATTTTTTTGCAGCCACGTCTTTTGACAAGTCACAAATACAACCTCTATTACCTTTGCTGGAGCTAATGCCGGAACAGTTGCAGCTAAGCTATCCTTTCATCCTGAGTTTGATGGCAGGTTTGCGTTGCTTCTTGTTCTTTGTATTTTACTACGCTTTTCCATGTAATGCAGGAAATGTTTCGGGTTTATTTTTTTCACTTCTTTATAGTGTATCAGGCTACTGACTTATGAAGCATGATAATATAGAAATCAACAGTTGGGGTCTAGGAAATGTAAGTAGAGAGAAAAATCTTACTGAAGAAACTTTTGAGACCTGCCGCCTCCTTGAGCCAAGAAGCAAGGGGCAAAGTTTGATGCTTGGCTGCAGTTACATCATCATGTTTGATATAGTGACTGCTTACTAATCTTAGATGAGTACCGTATCAATTGTTTATTGAAAACCTCTGGACATGTTTGCAATCCAACTAATTGAAAGTAGTTGTTATTGGAGATTTTGACTTCAAAAACTACTAAATTACTGAGGATAGCCTAACCATGGTTGCCTGTTAATGTCACAGCTACCACATTCGTGTATTTAGCGAACCTTTCTATTCAGCTTCTCTCTCTCCTAACTGTCTCTCTTTGCCAAAGTTCGGCAATTTGTGGTGTTACAATTACAGGCGACCCTCACAACCTCTGTTTCATAGTTTTAGATGATGTTGCCCATTTTTAGGAATACCTTGTTGCTTGCTGATGATGAAAAGGGGCAGTCTGCTGTGTAAATGTGTTGGGGTGGAGCTAGTAATGAAGTGCTTCTGAAGTGAGTAGATAGTTTGGGCACACTTAGTAGTTAGTACCATAAATACCTGGCTGCAGCCATGCTGTAATTTTCTCCACTTATTCCAATTCATTTCTGGCAAATATAGGTGATCCTCAGAGGATGTTCAAGGCTAGCACAGAAAAGGGGCTTCCTCCACAGCAAACAGTTGGAGAGCTATCAAAGGACTTATTGACCATGCCATCTTACATATCTGTAAGCTAAACTGTGGCCATCATCTTTGCGAGACTAGCATGCTTTTTTGCGATATATTTTCCTCGAATTCAAGTGATGAGTAGAACTCTTCCAATTAAATTTCCTTCAGACATGAACAACGGTCTAGACTTGTGCTATGTATATCCACTGTAATTTTTTGCTTGGAAAAAGATTCATGGAAAAATTTGCAGGTTCTTGCTGATATTCTCCCTCAAAAGACACTTCTGTGGAAGCTTCAGATGCTTAAATCGGCTTCGGCATATACAAATTCACGCATTCATGCTGTCAAGGCACAGACTCTACTTCTTACAAGGTCCTTATTTTACCCTTTTCTGTCAGATCTATAATTTGATGCTGGGAGATTGGCTTTATGATGGTTATGAAGATTTTGGCAGGGCTGATATTGCGAGCCAGTCTTATTGTTATCTCACACATCTCCCAAATAGCAAGGAGGGAACATGATACTGGCTCATTGATATATCATTGCAAAGGCAAATGAGGATCAACTAGTTATACTTTTGTTGATTATCATTGAATTTCTTTTTAACCATCAAGCTACTAATATGCTGAGTTTCGTAAGTCCTTTGGTAAAGCAAACTAAATGGATTCTCTCACATGTTTGTGAGGCTAATGCGAAAAATTTCTAGCACAGACGTATAATAAAGTAAAATCTGCATCCAATCAGCAGCTTAAACATATCTGCATTGGAGAATGATTTACTTGGGCCAGAAATGCCAAAGAAAAGAGGGTAATTAGAGTATTTAAGGCATATGGGTGAGCCCATCCATATGTCAAAGACATTAACTCATTATCTTGAGTACAGATATTAGATAGTAAAAACAGGCAATACAGTGCAACTACTAGCGCAGTGGATATTGTCTCAAAATTCTTTGGCAGAGTCGAAGGTTACAGCCTCATCTGGAAGAACTTCGATGCGTTTTCCTTCAACTAGAATTTAAATTATCGTCTTAATTCAACTGCATAGAATCATTTAGTAAAATCTATATAACATTGGCTTGTGGAAACCCCATCACCGCGGAGAATTGTCCACTATTCAGAGGAAAGGTCATTGTAATCCTTCATTTTCTTTGCCTGAACCAACTTGATTTCGTGAGCAGCATGATGGCCACATCTCCTTCCTTTTTTTTCGTTGTTATCTGCTTATGAGGTGCTTGGTCTCTGTTAAACTTCTTCGCGTTCCCTTTTGTCCCCTTTCTTCAACCTTTATTTCTGAAGAAATACGAACTTATCATGTAAAGTTGTGATCGTCATGTATTTCTGTGAGGCAACTGTGCACTGACTTTAATTGGGATTTGTAATTCTAGTGGGAAGGATCAGCTAATGCCAAGTCTAGCAGAAGGTGCTAGACTAGAAGATGCACTGCAGAGAAGTGACCTCCGTAAATTTGATGACTGTGGTCATTTCCTTTTCTTGGTAGGTCTCTCTTTCCAGAAGTTAGAATGACGCATGAACTACTATCTCATACGTGTCTTGTGATTTCAATAGAAAGGAGAAGGAAAAGTGCCCTTGTGTCGCCACAATCCTTTGTAACTCTGTTTGCCATGTCAAGTGAAAATGTCACGAATAAGAACAGTATAGAAACTTGCTGCTAGTCTAGAGTGCTCTCCTTCCTGGATGACTATTCGACTTCTGAACTTCCTCTATCTCCAATCCAAGAATTTGTGTTCTTCCTTGGTGAAATTTTGCAGAGCCATTAATATTAAAATTACTCCTTTAATTGATATTTCAAAAGCTATTCTGCAGTATGCCACAAGATAATCATGCTGAGTCTTTTCTGCTGACTAGTAAATCTGTTAATGCTAGCTTTACTCTGCTCTTCGATGATCATCCTTTATCTATTTTCGGAGATATTCTTTCTTGCTGATCACTAAATTCTAGGTAAAAAAATATCGGTACTTTCTTTTCAATTAATAACCATGGCTATCAACTCTATTTCATGAGTGTATGATCCCAGCCCAACTGCATTGTAATTGATGTTTTTCTATTGGATGAATGATGGCACTGCAGAATCATACTAATGAGGCTGTATTCCCTACTAACCCCTGCGCATCAGAAATATGATGCAGTTTAGCTTCATTGAAGCATTCTCTTCACTGTTACAGAATTGCATTCTGCTTTTTGCGGCTGATATGGGTTTAGCTTTATCTGATGAGGGGTAGTGTCATTCTTCTATTTTGTTCTTTGCATGCAGGAAGACGGTTTTGATTTGGTTACCATAATTAAGTGCCTTAGTTTCTACCGTCGTGGAAAAAGTCTCAACTATGTTTCAGACTACCTGCCGCCAACCCCTGCTGAATATAAGAAACCATGTGAATCAAACAGGTAAAATTTTTTTGTCCCAGGGTAAAAAAAGATAGCAGTTTAAGACACCAAGAAAGTTCACACGAATCGTGTTCTGGGTACTTAATCCAGCATTTTGTCAGCGAGAGACCTTATGACACGATCCTCCCTAGTATCCACGCATATACTATTCTAAAGGTTCAGTGAAATGAAGCTCACAAAAGAAGTGTGTTGTATCGTCAAAGCAAAATATTTACGGTTTGTTTCCATAGCAAGATCGTGTCCTCTTTAATGGAGTTTCTACTTTGGATTTGTTTTCAACCTTTAGATTATTCTTACCTGACAATTTGCATAATCTTAGATGGTTTGATGAGATAACTGGCCCAGTGATGCTGTCAACCTTAGAGGATGGGAGGATTGTTAGAGGTCTGGATGGAATTCCATCAGAAGGGCCAGTTCTATATGTTGGCTATCACATGTTATTGGGACTCGAACTGGTTCCTATGGTTATCCGATTTCTAAACCAGAGGAACATACTCTTACGAGGCATAGCACATCCTATGCTCTTTGAGAAATACAGAAAAGGACAAACGCTTGAGCCGGCATTTTATGACACCTTCCGGTTGATGGGTGCGGCACCTGTTTCCGGGACCAATTTGTTCAAACTTCTTTCTTCAAAGTCCCATGTCTTACTCTATCCAGGAGGCATGCGTGAAGCGCTTCATCGTAAGGTACTAGTGCTAGAACCTTATGTACTGCAAATGTCAGATGTTATCTATACCTCAGGTGTTATCCATAGTGACATTACCATATCGTACTATCTAGAGTGTGCATGTTTGTCCCACATGCACATGGACATACTTAATATTCATGTTTGCTTGCTGTATCTGAGATAAAAATCTGTCTCTACATCGGAACTTGAAGCAATGACGTGTAATTGCCAGGGTGAAGAATACAAGCTATTTTGGCCGGAGCAGTCTGAGTTTGTCAGGATGGCAGTTCGCTTTGGAGCCAAAATAGTGCCTTTTGGTACCGTTGGAGAAGATGACTTTGGTGAAGTAAGTCTGTGAGTTATTGTGGAGCTTTGCGCTCCCATCATAATGTTTTGGTTTTCTTTAAATGCTTATGTGTTTTGCTGATTGAGTGTGTCTTGTGACTTGAAACTTAAGCAGACAGCATATTTAGAGCTGGATGCTCTTATTTTTCTTGCATACAATGATTTTTGCTGGCAACTGCCGTAATTACATCTGAAAATCTTTGACTATATTGATGGAGATGTCAGAACTTTGTGCAGAGCCCGTAAAAGGATAGCATCAACTGAATATTGCTTTCAAATGCTTTCATATTATATTTTCGAGCGTAGATGCATTCTTTTTTCCTAGATGTAAAAAATTGGATCTTGACCTGTTAGTTGCATGAATGTAGACAGAGAACTATTTAATCCACAGAACATCAATATTTGCACATAAATACAACTCTGTTAACTTCATGTGCACATGATTTGGTAGTGTAACATCCTGCAGATGTTCTCGAGTCAATGTCCACATGGTTGTTTAATCTAAATTTTGCACCTGGCAGGTCTTTTTCGATTATGATGACCAAATGAAGATCCCATATTTCAGGGACCAGATTCGACAAATGACGGAAGAATTTGCAAAAGTGAGGTATGATAGTCCAGCGGATTCCAATTCGTTTTTCTTTTTCTTGTGAATTTACCCACAGTCCCTATTATCCTAGTCTATTTGCGATGAGCGAGTACCTTTTGCATGACTTTGACAGGACTAACGCAACGGGAGAGGTAGCCAATCAAGATGTGCACCTTCCTTGGGTTCGGCCAAAAATTCCTGGGCGGTTCTATTATTGTTTCGGGAAACCAATAGAAACAGCAGGTATGTCCATTGCTGCAACCTACTTTCCGATTCTTGGAATTAGCGTCTCACATCAAGCTGTCATCTCTAAAGAATTCGCATGCGTGAATGGAGAAGAAGCAGTCCTTAAATCTATCCATGCACTCATCCATCCTGTCACTGCTTCAATTTCCATTGCATAACTCATGTTCTTATGCTCGATTATTAGTGCTCTTTTTCTTTTCTTTTCTTTTTCACTTTTCTGCTTAAAAAAGCCTCATACATTAGCCAATAGTATCGACGTTGATCATGAAGCTGCAATCTTCACTCCCAATCCTAGAGCGCGCAATTGTCTGTTGATAGTGATATTTTATTCGACTTTAGACTACATGTTTACGTGTTTGTACACTCCTGAAGGGAGGAAGCAGGAATTGAAAGACCGGGAAAAATCCCATGAACTGTATCTACAAGTCAAGTCGGAGGTAGAGCAATGCATGGCGTATCTGAGAGAGAAACGAGAGAGCGATCCTTATAGAAGCATCTTCTCCCGATTGATGTACCGAGCCACACATGGTTCCACATCCAAAATTCCAACATTTGAACTGTGATCGGAACCTCACTGTATTGCTTCAACTTACTCCAGACTAGTGTAGGCCACACAAGTTTCACTGTACAGCGTAGCCGGGTCTTCGGTCGATTATTATTTCTCAAAGGAAGGAGAACTTTGACATTCTTTGGAGAACACTGCCGAGGGAAGATAAAAGATGCTGCAAGTACGTCTTTGACATTTGTTACATGGGACATGTCAATATCATTCGACAAGAACAAAGGTTTCTGAGATTTCGGATCTGTGACATCCGCAATTGCTGCATTCGAAGTAGCTCAGGAGCTCGCAGTCTGAAGAACAATCATGGATGGGCCTCCGTTCTTTTGCCTTCTGCGGCTCTTTACTGAAGCGTTTCCTTAACGTTCATCTTATAATTTCAGAAGTAAAAGAGCAGCTTTTTGCCTTCAGAACTGGTGAATGTAAATTATGGATGCGCTTCTCTATCATTCTCGCCCCATTCATTTGAATTGAAGTTATTCCCAGTTTATTCTGGCATTTCTTCCTCTCTTTATGTGATTATCCATTTCTGAAATCATTGGGGTCATCCACTTCACACCACAACGACCACCGAAACGCATATAGCCATCACTAGGTCAAGATACCTGTCACTGATGTGATTATAAACTAAGCGGTGGAGCTCTCATAATTTCAACTTAGCGACGAATTGCTACCCATAAATGTAAAATAATAGCTATAGATGCTGGTTACTTCATTATGCTTTCCTATTGAATTCCCATACAATGCATAATGAAGATGTGGGTTTTTAAAGCGTCCATTGTCTAGGTAATTTTTTTTTTTTTTTTTTTTTTTGAGTTTACCCTGAAAAAACCCAAACTGATATACCTGTGACAAATTCACTCAAAACTAATTTTTGATCATAAAAAACTCAAAACTGGTATACCTGTGACAAATTTACTCTGACTGATTATAAAAAATCCAAAACTGGTACATTTATAATAAATTTACCCCAAATTAATTTATTCAACTGTAAAAAATCCCAAACTACTACATTTAGTTAAATTAGATTAATACCACAAAAAATCACAAAAATTATATAAATATAATAAACGGAGAATAAAATTTCAAATTTGTACATTAGTTAATTATCATGTGTCATTCAACTTAGTAATTCGATAGTAAAATTTAACGAAAATTAACCGAGGGTAAATTTGTTATAAGTATACTAGTTTGAAGGTAAATTTGTTAAAAGTGTACCAGTTTGGGGTTTTTGGTGGTCAAAAAATTAATTTGGGATAAATTTATCACAGATGTACCAGTCTAGGGTTTTTCAGGATATTAATCATTTTCTTTTTTCATAAATTCCCCATTGGGTCGGTGATACAATTATCTCCAAGTACACATATCGAGTTGTTTTATAAGATTGACCGTCTAATAAAGTATTAATTTTGATTTTTTATCCGGTGACCAATCTCCTCCCCATCTCATACATGGTTATAAAAACACCCCCTGTGTTAAAAAAATAAAATGACAGCGACCGTTGTTCTGTTGCGACTCTGGGTGCGTTTAGGAAGACTTTTGGGAAAAGTCATTGAGAAAATGTAAAGGTCTTTGAGTTAAAGGAGTTTTTCAAAATGCAAAGTGTATTTGATAAATCTATTTGTGGAAAGTCCATTGTGAAGTATTTTTGTGCAAAATAGTGTTTGTGTAAATTAATTTTTTGCAAAAGACTTGTTATTAAAAAAAAAAAGGAAATGAGAGTTAGTCGGCCAAGGGCTAATAGTTGTCGGCGAAGGGTAGGCGGTTTGGCGAGGGGGAGGCGGCGCGGCGAAGGGCAGCATTCGGCTAGGGTCGCCGTGTGGAGGACACAGTGACCATCGCCGTGCCGTCGTGTGACCCACCGCGCCGCGGAGGTCGCCGACGACCCAGGCGACACCTCTGCGGCCTAGGTGACTTCCCGACTCGGATCTGGGTCGCGGCGAGGTTGTGGGTCGCTGGAGGTCGCGGCGATAGACCTCACCGTGACCCAGGCGACCTTCGCGACCCAAATCTGGGTTGCGGCGAGGTTGTGGGTCGTCGGAGGTCGCGGCGACCAACCTCACCGTGACCTAGGCGACCGACGTGACCCAAATCTAGGTCGTGCGACTGGTCGGTGACGGTTGCCGGGGTGCCGCGACCACGCCGGCTTCTCTAGCCCATCGCTGACGCATCGCAACCTCGCTAGCCAACCCTTCCGAAAATGTGATGAAGAGGAAGATGAGTAGTGCGATCGACCCTTCCGAAAATATTGAAAGCCTAAAGCAACCTAGGACCTGCCTTGGACTTTCAGCCTTTGGAAGGCCAACATTTCTTCAAGGTAGGTTTCAAAAATGTTCCCAAACACTTAGTACTTGAGCAAATGGGCTTTGGACACCCAAAGGTACTTGGCAAAGCTGGTGCCAAACGCACCCTTTTTGTTTGCTATAAAAGTGAAAGCAACTTTTTAGCTTACTAAAGAGTTCTACAAAAAGAAGAAAGGAAAATAATACAATTATTAATAATGATTGGGTGTTCAAAACGGTTGAAAGATACATAGGATGATCTCATGGCCTTTATATATAATAATAATAATAATAATAATAATAATAATAATAATAATAATAATAATAATAATAATAATAATAATAATAATAATGAACATATATAATATATATAAATAGATGGACCACGTTAATCGGTCTACATATATCCCAGTGGGCACCTTTCCAATATGGAAGGGGTACATATATCCCAGTGGCCACCTTTCCAATATGGAAGGGGGAGGTAAGGTTCGAATCCCTATCTTCTCAGGGTTGGGATGGGGATGATATAGTTTCAAGTGTAGATTTTGACTCCACATCCTCAAGGAGGCATGACAAAAGTCTAGAGTATGATCGACAAAAAAAAAAAAAAAAACCAGTCTACGTATATTTTATGGCCTTGTTTTCCAGCTTCTATTGGATTACTTCTTTTCGTTAAAATACAATAGTTTTGTCTTTGCTTCGTCACGAATCACGACAGCCAGCCATAGCACCGTCGCCGGCGAAGTCATTGTCCAGTCATGAGTCCTCCTGCCTTTTTGAATCTCTCGCCGGAGTCCGCCAACAACAGATTTTCCCAGCTACTCGTTCACTTTATTTCTTCATTTTAACTGATCTGACCTTCCCTGCCATCGCTCGCTCTCTCCCGTCTCCGCCGTCCATGGTCGCAACTCTTAAATCAGTACCAGTCATCTGAGTTGATAATTCTTGAATCAATTTGCATGCTTGACCTGGTGAAAATGGTTGAGAGAACAATAAAATCGGAGAACTGCCGCTTCCCAAATAGACCTATATATCTTGTTGGAGAATCACTGGGAGGATGCCTTGCATTAGCTGTCGCAGCACGAAATAGTAATTATTTCGCTGACTTTAAAATGCAAGATTAATAACGAGACAATGAATATGAACCGCGACAAACATGTTAGATGGCGTAAGCGATTTCATTTCATTGAAAAGCATGGTTGCGACGTTAATTTGCATGTTTGGCCATTTGTGACAATGGTTTAGATTTTAGGAAAGGCAAGACTTGAGGATTTTAACGATTTTGACTGAATGGTGCATGTTAGAGTCTGTCATTGGCATCCCTAATCACGCCAAAATGGCAGGCCTGCGATGAGGGGTTCTAGGTTGTTCAACACCGAGAGGATTCTTAGAGTATGCTTGGTAACTAATCTATTTCCTAGAACAATTTCTACTTAGAAATAGTTTTTTTTTTTAATGTGTTCTCTAAATGAGAGATTGAACATTCGAATCTTCTTCTTCTTTAGCCCTCGGTGAGGCTTTGGTGAGGTCGTTGGACCTTATTTGGCCGGTCGTTGGCTATCGCCATGGCCGGTGCCTGGTTAGATGGGTAGAGGAAGAAGAAGAGGAAGAGAAGAAGAAAGAAAATAAAAGAGGAAAAAAGAAAAAGAAAATGGTTTGGCTTGATTCTTGATTTATTCTTGAAAACGAACAAGGAACTTTTTTCAATTCGTTGAGTTGTTATCAAATGGATTTATGTTATTCTTTTGCTTCGAAAAATAAAAGTTTAGAAATAATTATTGTTTAATTGATTACCAAATAGGCTCTTAAAGTCTAGAAACATGGGTCTAAATCACAATCATCCAGGCTGTCATAAATGATGGGTAATTTGGAAAGGAATATATGATAACATAAGTAGGTCTTTCCAAAGCAAGCGTACTTTTTAGTGGCGCGTGACCCTTCACACGGTTCTTGTCCCCACATTTGGGTTTTCACATTATAAAATATCCCTCATATTTTGAATTAATATTATGAAAAATTCCATACTAATAAACTTATGACAAATTTTACAAAAAATTACAAATTAATACATTTATGATAAATTACTTTTCGATAGCTTCTGTAAAAATCACAAACTGATACACTTATGACAAATAAATAAAACTCCAAATTGATACACTTGTCAATTACCGCATATTATCCAACTCAATAATTTGACAGTTTAATTTAATGAAAATTAACAGAGAGTAAATTTATCGCATGTTTATTAGTTTGAGATTTTTGGTGGGAAAAAAATTTGTTACAAGTGCATCCGTTTAAGGTTTTGGTGGTATTAATCCTTATACCTTTAGGTTGTTTCAACAATATATGTTAAAAGGGTGATAGTAGACCTGGCTTATTTGATTAAATAGGAAAATAGTATTGGGAATTTAACCATTGAATTTTGAGTGCTAGAATATATTTAATTGCAGTGATTAAAATTAATTGCAAGGTATCATTTAATTTGTACCATACCCGAAATTAAGATCATTATTGGTAGGTTTAAGCAACAAAATAAGTGAGATTATGATTGTCTTAGATTATTTATTCTACCCGGTGGGGTACATAATCCTTTTGTTACTCTCTTTTTTAAGTGGATTTTTTTTTTTGAACAATTAATCGAGTTATCAAACAAACCATTCGATTCGATTTTGTTTATTTCTATCAACTGTAGATTGCTTTATTTAAGAACTAGTAATAATCTGGCACGTCACTTGAATCAATTCTATAAGCTGGTTTTAGTAGAGCCTTGTTGATAACCTTAATCTGTGTTGAATATTAGTTTACTTAATAATTAATAAAATCAAGCATGTTTGTTAATCATAACTAGTTTTGACTTAAAAAATTCAACTAAGTCAAACAGCCACTTTATTTCACTAAGTAATGCTGCGTTACATCCGCATAGGATATAAAATATCGGCTATTCCATTGCATATAGCCTAAAACCTACCAACAACATGGGTATCATTGGATTTAATTTATCTTTTATTCAATAATTTGTTGTTTCTTTTTCTTGTGTGGCCTCTTTAATCATTTGATTCATGATTGGGGGGCTTGCTACGCGTGCTCTAGTTGGGAATGGTCAGGTTTCCGACCCATCGTACTTTGCAAAAATCATTCGTGAGCCCCAAAAAAAATCGACTCTCTAACAAAATGTCTTCTTCAATAAAAAAGGTAAACAATATCACGAAAACTGAAGATTACTATACAATGCAAGTGGAGGAATCTGGAAAATGGAAAGAACCAAAGGAAGAGGGAAAGGTTAAAATCAAATCTATGTTCTGAAATCGAAATACGATGTCGATACTTTCAATAACGATACTCTCATCATATTTGAATTGAGAATTTGGGTGCATTTATTTAACAGAAAACTCAATGATAAAAGAAAATGCTTTCCCAAAAGCATTTTCCAAGAATGTAATTTGTTTTCTTTTGTTTGGTGATGTATAATTGAAAATGTTTTCTGCCGTTTGGATCCCATTAAAAAATAATTTCACACTTCATCACAAGAAAAAAAATGAATTTTTAAGAGTGTTGTTTTTTTTATTTACTTTTATTTACTTTTTTTTTATTTCATTTTTTCCTTTTTTCTTTTTCCTTCTTCTTGTCCTTTTCTCCTTAGCTTCCTCATGCCATCCCTTTAGCTTCCTCTGGTAGTTCGTTCTCGGCTGGCTTACAAGGGGTGAGCTCCAGCTGTTGCTAGAGATGGCGAGCTCGCCAGCTGGCCACTAGAGGTTGCGAGCTTGCCTAATTTGGTGAGGCTTGAGCATCATTGCTGGAGGCCACGAGCTCACCCGATTTAGCGAGGCTTGAGGCTTATCGGCTTTAGGCAAGCTCAAGCTTTGTTGTCAAAGGCCATGAGATCACTCGATCTAATGAGACCAGAGCTCACTGGCCATCCTTGTGGCCGGTGACGAGTGAAGAAGAAGCAAAAAGAAAAATGAAGAAAAGAAAAAGAAAAAGAAGCAAATTCGAATTTTTTATTTTTATTTTTAAAATGTTTTCCAAATTTTATTATTTTTTTAAAATAAAAAAAATCAAATTCAATTTTTTTAAACGTATTTTTATAAAAATAATTATTTGTAAACCAAGCATCAAATTTAAGCTTTGGTAGATTCAGAAAGCGTTTTCCGGACCTTTCAAAGGGGAAATTATTTTTCTGAATTTAAGTTTTGCTAGGAAAATATTTTTGTTGACTAGGAAAATGTTTTCCGTTAACTCATTTTCCTGAACAACCTAAACGTTGGAAAATAAGGAAAATGTTTTCCTAAAAAATGTATTCCGCGAAACAAACGCACCCTTGGTGTAACCGTGTGCTCCACGCTTTTGAGATCTTCCATTTTGCATCTCTTTCAATGATGTCAATGCGCAATTTCGAGATCTTCCTTTTTGCATCTCTTTCAATGATGTCAATGCGCAATTTCAGACGAATCAAAAGTTAGTTCCATGTCTGACTTTTCCACCAATATATTTGTCTTTCCTTTTATCCTCCACCTTTGAACCGCCTTCCCGTCTATTTTTGTTTGATTTTGTTAATTAGTGTCCTTAGACAATAGTTGAATTAACTAAAAAATGAAACAATACTTTTCAAGATACTTAAAAATGAGAAAAAAATACACAATTGGTTAAAGTCACTTACGCGTGGTTCGGATAGAGTGACAAACTGACAATGAAATACCCACAAATCATCAGGTAATGCGCGAGATTAAGAACTTTGAAAACGAAGGCCATAAGTTAACCTTGAGCGATGAGGTTTCTCAACGCAAACACTGCACTCGATTCCACGTCGAATTATTGTCGAAGTCCATAAACATATCGGCTTCAATTAATGAGATTTGAAGTTGGAAATGGATCTCGGGGTGTGTTTGTTTCGCGGAATACATTTTGGGGGAAAATATTTTCCTCATTTTCCGGCGTTTAGTTTTCTCAGGAAAATGAGTTAATAGAAAACGTTTTCTTGGTCAACATAAAATGTTTTGCTAACAAAGTTTAAATTCAGGAAAATGATTTCCTCTTTGAAAGGATCGGAAAACGTTTTCGAATTTACCAAAGCTTAGATTTGATGCTTGGTTTACAAATAATTATTCTTATAAAAATATATATTTTTAAAAAATTGAATTTGATTTTTTTAAATTAAAATTTGGAAAACATTTTAAAAATAAAAATTTTGAATTTCCTTCTTTTCTTTTCTTCCTTTTTCTTTTTGCTTCTTCTCCACCCGTCACCGGCCACAAGTATGGCCGGTGAGTTTTGGCCTCGCCCAGATCGGGCGATCTCATAGCCTTCAACAACAAGGCTTGAACTTGCCCGAGGTCGATGAGCCTCAAGCCTCGCCAGATTAGGTGAGCTCGTGGCCTCCATCTGATGAGGCTCTAGCCTCGCCAGATTGGGCGAGCTCATAGCCTTTAGCGACCAGCTGATGAGCTCGTCACCTCTGACGATAGCTGGAGCTCACCCTTTGTAAGCTAATTAGGAACGAACTGCCAGTGAAGCAGAAGGGATGGCGTGAGGAAGCTAAGGAGTGAAGGACAAGAAGAAGGAAAAGAGAAAAAGAAAATAAAAAGTAGAAAATAAAAGTAAATAAAAAACAACAATATTAAAATTTTAAATTTTTTAAAATTAAAAAGTCATTTTTTTCCTGCGATGAAGTGAGAAATTATTTTTTAATGGGATTCAAACGGCAGAAAAATTTTCAATTATACATCACCAAATAAAGGAAAACAAATCATATTATTGGAAAATGCTTTCTCGGAAAGCATTTTTTTTTTATCGAGTTTTCCGTGAAACAAACGCATCCTTAGAGAGATAATTCAAGAAGGGAGTGGATCACATGAGGATCCATTCGAGAGCAGAGGTATGTACCATTTAGAGTCAACCATATAATCAACGAAAAAGTCTAATCACCAATAACATCAATGATCAAGCATGAGATACTCACCTAAACATAATGTTGTAGCAATTTGCCAATACATAGTAGAATGCGGCTTAAGGGTAGGTAATACCTCAAATTAACCGTTCATTTTTAAAATTGGATTATTTAGATTATAAAAAAGAATGAATAGAAAATATTTTCATCATCCATGTTTAGATATAAATTGTTATTGATGATGAAAATATTTTTTATTGACTAATTATTTAATGTGATACAGGCGATAATTTTTCAGAAAAAATGTTTTTCAAATCACTCTTTTTTTCGTGAAAATAAAGAGAGGCTAATAATACAAACGCCATCTCGCATGTGTTCCTGCTAAAAGGCCGTCCCTGAAGGGCTTGAACGGGAGTTGTTCACCCATTGTGGGAGGCATACCTGCAGAAAATTGACTCTTCCTTCCCTGGTTCTAGGTCTAGGTCCATTATGGTATCAGAGCCATGGTTTCGTTTGTGATATTATTCGTTCCATGGGCCTAGAAGGGGAATCCAATGCTGAGAAGATCTCTTCTCATCATGTCTACAGAACCTGAAATTCTCGAAGCATCTGTTTCTCTTGCTCCATCATCCTCAGCTCCTTCAGATTTCCGAGTTTCTAATGTTTCTAAAATAGACTATCTTTATGAAGTCTCTCTTAGTGATGAAACTAATATCTCTGAAACCCAACTCCCTCTCATGAATCCATATTCCGCTTTTGCTAAACCTAACTCGTCATTCTCACCTATCCGCTCCATTCGCCAACTTATTCATCAGACCCCAAAGCAAGTAAAGGAGTATGTCCAGTCCTCCAAATTCGATCAGCATCCCATCCCTGCTACTGAAAATGAGTACTTTGTTACTCTTCAGATCCCTCCTGAGTTCCCCAGGCAATGGACTCAACAGGGATATACTCATGTCCATTATGGTGCTATTCGTCTTGCTTTCACCTTTCATGGTCGAAAAGGTTTACCTGTCGTGGCAAGAATTGCGTTGTTAGACACCAGATTTTTACAATACCAGCATGCTTGCATCGGTCAGACATTCAAACTACTCGAATCTTTGGAAGCAGTCTTTATGACTTTGTATCCAAATTTCAACATCGCTCTTTCAGATCCCCAGCTACTCTCTTTCTTAAAAGTCCAAGTCCAGCTCATTGGAGCTCCTCAAATTGCTAACTCTGTAGCTGCAACTTTGCATTACCAGATGGTTTATCGAGTACAGAACCATGCTCTTGATCTAAACTTCAACAATGGTAATGAAGATGCTTTGTTTATCTCCATGTAGAATGATCAGGTATCATGCATCCATGTCCCCCGGCAGATCCCGAAGGATACGTTGGCCAAGCTCCTCCCAGAGACTTGGATAACCAACTACGAAAAGCTACACCAGCTTAACAAGCCTTTCCAGTCTACGGATTCTGAGTTTGTCAGGAAAAGAGATGGAACTATTTCCATCAAATTTGGCAAGGAAAAGGAAGATTGTCCCTCTATCTTCCAGACTCTCTTTATGATTGAACCATGTGTTCCCGAATCTATTTTCGAGCTAGATCCAAAAAAGCTTGTCCAACATTTTAACAGTAATGGACATCCTGTCCATTACTACAAAGACAAGTATGGTCATTGTTTTTGGAATCCTTTTTGCCAATGTTCTTATTGTACAAATTCTCTTGATGAGGTAAATCCATATGATAGACCTCCACCTCGGCGGAAAAGGCCAAAGGATAAGGTGTACCAAAGATACTTGAATGGAGATCCCTCCATAGATACTCTTGGTGAGTGCGATAAATACTAATTTATGGTTTCTTATGCACCACCTCCACCACCTGAGTTCCGTACCACACCCCAAGTTTCACCAGATCTACCAAGATCACCTCCACCATCTCCTCCTCAGAAAAAAACAAGCTCTCTCCCCGTTCTATAAGCCAATCTTAAAGTCGGCTAAGAAACATTCCTACCCACTTGAAGCTCCAGCAGAAACATCACCCATTTCCTCCATTGCCATGTTTCACAATACTGACTTTCCCCCTCTTGCCAAAGAAGGTTCTAAACTCTCATTTCCTGCCCCAGAAGAATTCATTGATCCACAAGGTAGATACCGCCATGCTCCTAAAATATCTACCCCCACTAATGTGGATGAACATGGGAGACAGAGAAAGACTTCTGCTGCTGAAGCTGTTCTAAATTGGCAAACAGAGACTCTGTTAGCACAAAACAATGCTTTCAAAGCAATTGATTCCAAGATTGGAAATGTGCAACAAGATCTTCGAAAGTATGAGGAGACCACCAAGAAAATGATTTCTGAGTTCCAAAAGAGGCTAAATGCCTTGGAATCAGGACAACATCTTGGGTACCATAATCTAGAAAGCCCAAAACCGGAGATAGAAAAGCTCAAAAGACAGATTCAACTCCTTGAAGAATGAAGATTCAGACCTTTTGATCCACTCGCAACTCCAGTAAGAACTGGATACTTGCCTCCACCACCCCATACGTCTATTTTTGCAGCCATTCCACAAGATCCTTTCAGAAAGGAACCAGATATGACAGAGGTACGAAATCGCCTCAAAGAATTGAATTGAATCCAAAAGGAAAGAGAAAAAGAGAAAATTCCTATAGAATCATGTTCAGTTGTCATAAGAGAAAAGCCAGATCAGATGATGCTAGCATATCCATTAGAATCCTTTCTAAAGGATTTGAGTGTCCAGGAACATTCTGATCCTATCCAAAAGGCTGATCCAACCCCTCCAAATAATCAAACTCTATTTCTAGCTGAGCAAACTGATCATACCACTTTCGATATTGAATCCGATTATTATCATTTTCATCCTCTTCGTCCTTTTCAATTCTTGAACCTGATTCCCTTCCTATTGTACCATTAACCTCATCTATATTCATGGCTAATCCTCCAGATTAGGAAATGGAATCAAATTACTCTGACCCAGAGATTATTCGGGATAACTCGAGAAACCATGTGTCCATGGTATCAAAACAGTTTTTTACCATTGATGATATCCCCTATCATAAATGGTCAGAAAGACTTGAGGAATTTCATATTTGGTTGAACACTCAGTCCATCACCAACCATGATATGAATGATGTCCTTTACAATTTTGTCACTAGATTCACAGGAAGCCTCAAACTTTGGTGGAAATCAGTGTCAGAACATGACCAAATTCATTTTCTGATGTCACTAGACTTTAGCCATGCCATTACTCTCTTATATCACTTCTTAGTGGGAAAACCCACTGACCTCATAGAGATGAAAAAAAGAGAGTTTTTTGAAAGAAAATGTTGCTCCCTCTAGAAGAAACATCTTGATAAGCATTACCGGATAATGCTTCAGCTTTTTTATCAAATTAGAGCTGATTCAAATCTGAAACATGTTTTATTGACTTCCATCCCTAAAGAACTATCCCAGATGGTTGAAAGATCTTTTTTTGGAAGACAGAGAAGGGTACAGGATATTCCCTTGGGAGAAATACAACAAGAAATCCATCTATGCCTTGAAGAAATATGCCTAAAGTGCCAGATGGTCCAATCCTACATCATAGATGATAAAAGCCTCGAGATAGCCTGCTCTCGCTAGAAGTTGAAAATCAAATGTTCCAAACAAGATTGTGATGGTACTTGTGGAAGGTATTCTCAAAAGAAGAAACACTTCAAGAAGTTCTGGATGAAAAATCCAAACATGGCCACAAGAACTTCCGAAGAAAGAAGAAATGACGATACCTACGGAAAAGAAAGGATCGCACAGGCTATAAGAAGTCGAATCGTTACTTCATCTGCAATCAAAAGGGGCATTTTGCCAAAAACTGTCCCCAAGCCAAAAAAGGTCAGCATCATTTGATACATCAAATTGAGAACGAAACATGTATTTCTCTTGAAAATGATGACATCAAGTCATTGTTCTCTGCTGATGAAGAACCATCTGAACAAACTCTTTTGTCATTCCATGTTATCACACTTCTAGCGAAATAGATTCAGATTCAGAATCTGAAGACATCTTTCACATATCGCCCACATTTGCAGAACAAAGTTTTCACATATTTTCAAGTCAAATTCACTGTCCCCATTTCCCTATAAAAATCTTCACCTCAAAGTTTGCTAAGCTTATTACTGTTATCGCCCTTATTGATACCGGAGCAAGTTGTTCAATTTTGGATACCAAAGTTCTTCCTGAAGAATATTGGTCTCCCTATGTCCGATATTTCAATTCTGCCTCAGGAGATACTTTCTCCACAAATGTGAGAACCACTCCTGTGACTATCCAATTCTTCCCCAGTGTTCTATAACCATAAAAATCTTTGGATTCAATCTTCCCAACAAAGACTTAATTATTGGTTGAGATGTCATGACCCAGATTTCACAACTTCGCATCATTCCTGGAAAATGTCTTAGGTATAAGGACCAATTCTCTAAGTTCGTCAACATTCAGAGACTCTTTTCCATACAAATGAGTCTATTAGACCCGATCATGCAAAAATTGTTAGAATCTTGCTCAGAATCCCATTCGGAATTTGCTCAAAAGTGTTCCCATCCTTTGTGGGAAAACTCAGAAATTTTTGTTCGCCTTCATTTCAGGAAAAATGAAGATATAAATCCAACCAAGGCGAGTCACATGAGAATGAAGCCAGAACACTTGGCTTTAGCTCAAAGAGAATGCTCAGAACTATTGCAGCAAGGCTTTATTGAAATCTCCAACTCTCAATGGGCTTGTGAAGCCTTTTATGTTTATAAGCGTGCTGAGCAGAATAAAGGAAAAATGAGATTGGTAATCAACTATCAACCTCTCAACCTTTTTCTCCAGATGATAAATTCCCTTTACCATCCAGGGTTTCCCTACAAAGGCCCATATCTATTCCAAATTCGACCTCAAAGCCGGATTTTGGCAACTGGGCATCCATCTCGAAAACAGATCAAAACAGGATTCTGTATTCCGAACTAGCACTTTCAATGGAAAGTTCTTCCTTTTGGCCTAAAGGTAGCACCATCCCTTTTCCAAAAGGCCATGTGTCGTATCTTCCAACCAATTCTCTCAAGTGCTGCAGTATATATCGACGATATCTTGCTCTACAGTCCTGATGAGCAGTCACATTGCCAACTCCTTCAGCTTCTCTCTCTCTCCTAACTGTTTCTCTTTTAGAAAGTTCTTTGTGGGGATACAATTACAAAACCTTTGTTTCATAGTTTCGATGATGTTGCCCATTTTTAGGAATACCTTATTGCTTGCTGATGGTGAAAAGGGGGCGCCGTCTGCAGTGTAAATGTGTTGGGGCTGGGCTAGTAATGAAGTGCTTCTGAAGTGAGGATATAGTCTGGGCCCACTTAGTACCATAACAATCTGCGGCAGCCATGCTGCAATTTTCTCCTCTTATTCCAATTCACTTCTGACAAAAATAAGGTGATCCTTCGAGGACGTTCAAGGCTAGCACAGAAAAAGGGCTTCCTCCACAGCAAACAGTTGGAGAGCTATCAAAGGACTTATTGACCATGCCATCTTACATAACGGTAAGCTAAACCGTGGCCATCATCTTTGTGAGACCAGCATGCTTTTTTGCGATATATTTTCCTAGAATTCAAGTAATGAGCATAACTCTTCCCAATTACATTTTCTTCAAACATGAACAATGGGCTAGACTTGCGCTATGTATATCCACTGTAATTTTTTGCTTGGAAAAAAATTCATGGAAAAATTTGCAGGTTCTTGCTGATATTCTCCCAAAAGAAACACTACTGTGGAAGCTTCAGATGCTTGAATCGGCTTCAGCATATGCAAATTCACGCATTCATGCTGTCAAGGCAGAGACTCTACTTCTGACAAGGTCCTTCTTTTATATATTTCTGTCAGATATCATGCAATTAGATGCTCGGAGGTTGGAGTTTGTGATGGTTATGAAGATCTTGGCAGGGCTGATATCGTGGGCCAGTCTTATTTCTATCTCACACATCTCCTAAATATCGAGGAGGAAACTCGACACTGGCTCATTGATATATCATTGCAAAGGCAAATGAGGATCAACTAGTTATACTTTTCTTTATTATCATTGGATTTCTTTTTAACCCTTAAGCTACTAATATGTTGAGTTTCATAAGTCCTTTGGTAAAGCAAACTAAATGGATTCTCTCACATGTTTGTGAGATTAATATGAAAAATTTCTAGCATGTATGTATAATCAAGTAAGATCTGCATCTCCCAATCAGCAGCTTAAACATATCTGCATTGAAGAATGATTTCCTTGGGCCGGAGAAGCCTAAGAAAAGAAGGTAATTAGAGTATTTAAGGCATATGGATGAGCCCATCCACATGTCAAAGAGATAAATCATTATCTTGAGTGCAGATATTAGATAGTAAAAACAGGCTATCCAGTGCAACTACTAGCGCATTGGATATTGTCTCAATATTTTTGGCAGAGTCGAAGGCTACAGCCTCATCTGGAAGAACTTCGACAAGTTTTCCTTCAACTAGAATTTAAATTATTGTCTTAATTCAACTGCATAGTGTCATTTAGTAAAATCTATGTAATACTGGCTTGTGGAAATGGCCATCACCGCCGAGAATTGTCCACTTTTCACAGGAAAGTTCATTGTAATCCTTCATTTTCTTTGCCTGAACCAACTTGATTTCGTGAGCAGCATGATGGTCACATCTCCTTTCTTTTTTTTTTTTCATTGTTATTAGCTTATGAGGTGCTTGGTCTCTGTTAAACTTCTTCACCCTTCCCTTTTGTCCCCTTTCATCAAACTTTATTTCTGAAGATACACAAACTTATCATTTAAAGTCGTGGTCGTCATGTATTTCTGTGAGGCAAATGTGGACTAACTTTAATTGGAATTTGTAATTCTAGTGGGAAGGATCAGCTATTGCCAAGTCTAGCAGAAGGTGCTAGACTAGACGATGCACTGCAGAGAAGTGATCTCCGTAAATTTGATGACTCTGGTCATTTCCTTTTCTTGGTAGGTCTCTCTTTCCAGAAGCTAGAATGGTGCATGAACTGATCTCATATGTGTCTTGAGATTTCGATAGAAAGGAGAAGGAAAAGCGCCCTAAAAAGAACCGAACAAGCTTTTGTATCACCACAATCCTCTGTAGCTTGGTTTGCCATATCAAGTGAAAATTTCATGAACAAGAACAACATAGAAACTTGCTGCCAGTCTCGAGTGCTCTTCTTCCTGGATGACTATTCGACTTCTGAACTTCCACTATCTCCAATCTGAGTATTTGTGTTCTCCCTTGGTGAAATTTTGCGGAGCCATTAATATTAAAATTTACTCCTTTGATTGATATTTCGGATGGGTATTCTGCAGTACGTCACGAGATAATCATCAGTCTATTCTGCTGATAAATCAGTTAATGCTAGCTTTACTCTGCTCTTCAATGATCATCCTTTACCTATATTTGGAGATATTGTTTCTTGCTGCTCACTAAACTCTAGGTCAAAAAATATCGATACTTTCTTTTCAATTAATAACCATGGCTGTCAACTCTATTGCATGGGTATATGATCCAGCACAGCTGCATTATACTTTAATTGTAATTGATTTTTCTCTCTTGGATGAATGATGTCACTGCAGAATCATACCAGTGAGGTCGTATGCCCTACTAACCTCTGCACATCAGAAATATGATGCAGTTTAGCTTCATTGAAGCATTCTCTTCACTGTCACGGAATTGCATTCCGCTTTTTGCAGCTGATATGGGTTTAGCTTTATCTAATAAGGGGTAGTGTTGTTCTTCTATTTGTTCTTTGCATGCAGGAAGAAGGTTTTGATTTGGTTACCATAATTAAGGGTGCTCGTTTCTACCGTCGTGGAAAAAGTCTTGACTATGTTTCAGACTACCTGCTGCCAACGCCTGCTGAATATAAGAAACGATATGAATCAAACAGGTAAAAAATTTTTGTCTGAGAGTTTAAGACACCTAGGAATTCGAATGTATTGTCCAAAGAAGATGTGCGTTGTATGGTCAAAGCAAAATAGTTACAGTTGACTAGTTTGTTTCTATAGCAAGATAGTCCTGTCCTCTTTAAAGGAGTTCCAACTTTGGATTTTTTTTCAACCTTTAGACTATTCTTACCTGAAACTTGCATAATCTTAGATGGTTTAATGAGATAACTGGACCAGCGATGCTGTCAACCTTAGAGGATGGGAGGATTGTTAGAGGTCTGGACGGTATTCCATCAGAGGGGCCAGTTCTATATGTTGGCTATCACATGTTATGGGGACTTGAACTAGTACCTTTGGTAACTGGATTCATGAACCAGAGGAACATACTCTTACGAGGGATAGCACATCCTATCATACTTGAGAAATACAAAAAAGGACAACTGCTTGATTCGGCATCTTTTGACACTCATCGGTTGATGGGTGCGGCACCTGTTTCGGGGACCAATTTGTTCAAGCTTCTTTTGTCAAAGTCCCATGTCTTACTCTATCCAGGAGGCATGCGTGAAGCGCTTCATCGTAAGGTACTAGTGCTGGAACCTTAATGTACTGCAAATGTCAGAAATTGCTGATAGCTTTTTTTCAGCTGTCGCTCCAACTATACCCCAGGTGTTATCCGCAGTTACATTACCATATCGCACCATCTAAAGTGTGCATGTTTGTGGCACATGCACAAGGGACATACTCAATTTTCATGTTTGCTTGCTGTAACAAATATAAACATCTGTACCTACATCGGAACTTGAAGTGATGTCATGTGTAATTGCCAGGGTGAAGAATACAAGTTATTTTGGCCGGAGGAACCTGAGTTTGTCAGGATGGCAGCTAGATTTGGAGCCAAAATAGTGCCTTTTGGTACCTTTGGAGAAGATGACTTTGGTGAAGTAAGTCCTCCGTGAGTTACAGTGAAGCTTTGTGCTCCCGTCATACTGTTTTATTTTTATTTTTATTTTTTTAATTAATGCTTATGTGTTCTGCTAATCGAGTACGTCTTTTGACTTGAAAATTAAGCAGACAGGACATTTAGAGTTGGATGCTCTTATTTTTCTTGAAAGCAATGATTTTTGCTGTCAGCTGGCGCAATTACATTCCAAAATCTTCGACTATATTGATGGAGATGTTAGAACTTTTTGCAGAGCTTTTAACAGGATAGCATCAACTGGACATCTTCGAATGCTTTCGTATTATCCTCAAGCGTAGACGCATTTATTTTCCTAGAAGTAAAAGTTAGATCTTGACCCGTTAGTTGCATGAAGGTAGAAGGAGAACTTTTTGAGTCCACGGAACATCAATATTAGCACATAAATCCAACTCTGTTGACTTCATGTGGTGTAACATCCCGCAGATGTTCTTGAGTCAATGTCCACATTGTTGTTTAATCTAAATTTTGCACCTGGCAGGTCTTTTTCGATTATAATGACCAAATGAAGATCCCATATTTCAGGGACCAGATTCGACAAAGGACGGAAGATTTAGCAAAAGTGAGGTATGAAAGCCCAGCGGACTCCAATTCATTTTTCCTGTGAATTTACTCACAGTCCCTATTATCCCCGTCTATTCGCGATGAACACTTACCTTTCGCATGACTTTGACAGGACTAACGCAACTGGACAGGTAGCCAATCAAGATGCGCACACTCCTTGGATTCGGCCAAAAATTCCTGGGCGGCTTTATTATCGTTTCGGAAAACCAATAGAAACCGCAGGTATGTCTACTGCTGCAACATACTAACTGATTCTTAGAATTAGCTTCTCACATCAAGCTGCCATCTGTAACGAATTTGCGTGCGTGGATGGAAATGAAGCTGTCCTTAATTACATCCATGCACTCATCTCCGCTTCAATTTCCATTGCATAACTTGTGTTCTTATGCTCGATTACTGGTGCTCTTTTTCTTTTTCTTTCATTTTTATGCTAAAAAAGTCTCATACCTTGGCCCATAGTGTCGATGTTGATCATGAAGCTGCACTCTTCACTTCCAATCCTAGAGCACGCACCTTTGTCTGTTAATGATTTTCCATTACATTACATGTTTACGTGGCTGTACACTCCTGAAGGGAGGAAGCAGGAGCTGAGTGACCGGGAAATATCCCATGAATTGTATCTGCAAGTCAAGTGGGAGGTAGAGGGATGCTTGGCGTATCTGAGAGAGAAACGAGAGAGCGATCCTTATAGAAGCATCTTCTCCCGGTTGATGTACCGAGCCACACACGGTTCCACATCTGAAGTTCCAACGTTTGAACCGTGATCGGAACCTCACTGTATTGCTTGGAGGTACTCCGGACCAGTGTAGGCCACACAGGTTTTACTGTACAGCGTAGCCAGGTCTTCAGTCGATTATTTTTTCTCAAAGGAAGGAGAACTTTGACATTCTTTGGAGAAAACACCGCTGAGGAAAGATAAAAGATGCTACAAGTACGTCTTTGACAGTTGTTACAGGGGACATGTCAATATCATTCGACCAGAACGAAGGTTTTTGAGATTTCGGATCTGCGACATCCACGACTGCTGTATTCGAGGTCGCTCAGGAGCCTCACAGTCTGAAGAGCAATCGTGGATGGGCTTCTCTTCTTTGCCTTTTGCCGCTCTTTACTGAAGGGTGTCCTTAACATTCATCTTGTGATTTTAGAAGGAAAAGAGCAGCCTTTTGCCTTCAGAACTAGTGAATGTAAATTATAGATGCGCTTCTCCATCATTTGATTTGAAGTTATTCCTGCTTTATTATGGCGTTTCTTCCTCTCTTCATGCCATTATCAAGTTCTTGAAACCTTCGGGACCATCCACTTCACACCAAGACGACCATCGAAACACAAGGTACAGCCATCACTAGGTCAAGGTACCTATCACTTGCATCAACGTGACATATTTACAATACCGTAATTATATACTAAATGGTCGTATTTTCATAGTTCCTATTCAGCGACTGACTGCTAATTATAGACGCTTGTTACTTTACCGTGCTTTCCTATTGAATTTCTATTATCGACATAATTTTTTTTTAAACAAATTCACGTAATTGATGTGTTAGACGCAAAATTATCTCCAAATACACATGTGGGTTGTTTTACAAGACCGACCGTCTGACGTCGGGCATCAATTCTGACTTTTTATCAGGTGGCCATTCTCCTCCCCATCTCAGACATGTTTATAAAAGCACCCTCCATGTTAAAAAAAGAAAACGACAGCGACCGTCGTGCTGGCGCGACTCCGTTCGCATAAAAGTGAAGCAACTTTTTAGCTTATTAAAAACGGTTGACAGATATGGAAAATGATCACATGGCCTTTAATAATAATAATAATTATGATGATGATGATGCATATGTATACGTATACGATAGATATGATATGATATGATATGGCCTCGATTTCCAGCTTCTGCTAGATAACTCCATTTTGTAAAGATACGAATTTTTTTGTCTTTGCTTCGTTATGAGTCACGACAGCCTGGCGCAGCACCGACGCCGGCGAAGTCGTTGTCCAATCATAGATACTCCCGCCTTTTTAAATGTCTCGGAGTCCGCCGACGACGGATTTCCCCAGCTTCTCGTTCATTCTGTTTCTTCATTTTAACTGATCCGACCTTCCCAGCCGTACTCTCTCTCTCTCTCCAGTCTCCGCCGTCCATGGCGGCCACCGGCGCCTGCCTCCTCCCGCCCGGCGTGTCTCCGGCCCCCCGGCGCCGGGACCGAGCTTCAGCCGCCGCAAGCTCCGACCAGAACCCGAGACTCAGCTCGTCGTTGACCCGCGGATGCGCCGTCTCGAAGCAGCAGGCGCCCTCCGCATTGACTGGAACTACCATTCCTCGGACGAGACCGGTTGGAGAACACGGGAGGCGCTCCGAGAAAAGCACGAGCTACCGGGGCTGGTCGGCGCCGTTCATGGAGGACGTGGAGCTGGAGAGCGGGCCCGACAGGGTGAGGAGGTTCTTCGATCATGCGAAGGACCTGGCCAGGCCGGACGGCGGACCGCCTCGCTGGTTCTCTCCTCTGGAGTGCGGCTCTCGCTTGGAGAAGTCGCCCCTGCTTCTCTATTTACCCGGTGAGTCCACTCGAGTTCCACGTTGATGACCAATCAACATCCTTACTCGCGTTCGTAAGTTTTGTTGCCTTCGGTGGTTCGTCGCTGAAGTGATCCGACAGGAGTTTGAGAGTCAAACTGGACTTACGTGGTGACGCTTTTGTGATTGCGACCACGATGATCTATAGATATATGTCGTCGGGGCTGCCCCTTTTTAGTTAATGATTGCTTTCCTTGTTGCGAGTGACGTTTGAGAATCTAACGGTGCCAGCTTTCTTCCGTTGCGAAGTTGTTGACGTGCAGCTTGGAGTCGGAGCCTTTTCCGCTTTTGTGTTCAGACATCACTTTAATCTTAATCATAAGCTGTTGGGTTTCCTTCCGAATTCGTCACGTTACTGTGAATCTTTTTCCAATCTTGATCAGACTTTCAGTGCTTTGTGTTCCCGATATGCCGTTTTTCAGGAATCGACGGCACTGGAGCTGGGCTTACTTCCCATCACAAGAAGCTCGGAAAGTATGCATGTTTACTATTCCTCAATCATTCAATCTTCCAGTTTAGCACTGAATTTTCAGCATCTAATTCTGCTTTTTGCCGCAATGGATCCATCGCCTTTACACTGTATTTGTTCAAGCACTCTGGATTATAAGTGCCCACCCAAACTTAATAAGGAAATGAAAGATGGGAAAAAAGAATAGCAATATCTGGCAACATGGGGCAGCTAGCTTATTTATGAACATACAACCTCAAATCCGTTCCAGCTAGATCGGTCCAGCTAGATCAGTTATCAAATAGCAGAGTTTGAAAATTTAGAATATCAGTTGTCAAATCAGAAGCAGTATGCCTTCTGTTAAGATATATTTGCTCTGGTTCATATTAGAGACATGATAAAGCTGCTTCACAAATCAGTTTTCTTTTCCCATTCCTAATAAATCTGGCGAAAATTCGTCCACTTCCCGTTCACTATAAAAAAAGGCGGTGATTGTTGCACTTTGCATGAGGTTAAAGCTCTTTTCTTTCTCTCCTTAACTTGGATGAAGTGAGATGAGACACAGAGCCTTTGTTACCCTACTATCATCTGCAGGCTACTCGGGCTATTAATGACTGTGCAAACTGTTTCATGCAGTAGATGACACTTCACTGTTTAATTTAATGGGAAATAGCTAATTACATGAATGTTTTCATGTATGAAGGATATTTGATATTTGGTGCTTGCACATCCCAGTCATGGATAGAACGTCATTTCGAGGTCCTCCTCTTTCTTTCCCTCTTCAACTGCTTCACCAATTCTGAATAGTAACAATCTGAAGACAATGCCATTTGTAATCAACAATTTAATTGTGATGCTTTTAACTCCATTACATAGCAAAAGCATATCATTTTATAATGGAGTTGTAAATAAAACAATGCTAGATTACAATAGATGCTTTCGATTATCTTATCTTGGTACCACTCTTATGAGTTGATGACTCTTGTATCAATTTGCATGGCTCAGACCTGGTGAAAATGATCGAGAGAACAATAAAATCAGAGAACTACAGCTCCCCAAATAGACCTATATATCTTGTTGGAGAATCACTGGGAGGATGCCTTGCACTAGCTGTCGCAGCACGCAACCCTGACATTGATCTTCTATTAATCTTGGCCAACCCAGGTGAGGAGAAATTTCTAGTGAAGTTAAATAAATGGAGCAAGTATTCAAGTTATTATATCAACTCAGAAATCATCAGTTTTCTAAATTACAATCTCTGGAAAAATAAATAAGACAAGAAGCTGATGTACATGCCGCCTTTTCTTGTGGTAAATGAAATGCTCTATACGAGTTTTGCAGCATCCACATTGAATTTTGTTGGATTAAGGCTTACCTTCGAAGAGAACCTGTGTAAGTTGTGGCAGCTTTGCTTATAAAAAGGAAACATCATTCATATTGTTTTTTTTTTTTTTTTTTTTTCTGTAGCGACATCATTTGACAAGTCGCAAATACAAGCACTATTACCTCTCCTGGAGTTAATGCCAGAACAATTGCAGCTAACCTACCCTTTCATCCTGAGTTTTATGGCAGGTTTGCTTTGCTCCTTATTATTTGTATTTTGCTACACTGTTTCATGTATTGCAGAAAACCTTTCAGGTTTGTTTGTATCACTTCTTATAGTATACTAGGCTACTGACTTATTGGAGGCTGATAATATAGCAATCTATGGTCGAGGTCTAGGGAATGTAAGAAGAGAGAAGAATCTTACTGAAGAAACTTTTGAGACATGCCACCTCCTGAAACCAAGAACCTAGGGACAAAATTTGATGCCTGGCTGCAATTACTTCATCATAAGCAATATAGTAACTGGTAATCTTAGATGAGCATCGTCTTGATTTTTTTATTGGAAATCTCTGGGGGTGTTTGCATTCTGACCGATTTGGAAGTAAGCGTTATTGGAGATTTTGACTCCAGAAACAACTGAATGACTGAGGATAGCAGAGGTGTGTTTGCATTTTAATCTCATAGGAACCACCTTGGGGTATTTAGCAAACCTCTCTATTCAGCTTCCCTCTCTCCTAAATACTTCTCTTTACAACCTCCATTACTTTATGGTGCTACAATTACAGGCGACCCCAGAACCTCCGTTTCATATGCTCACATGTAGGAATACCTTATTGCTTGATGATGGTGGAAAGGGGGCACTGGCTGCTGTGTAAATGTGTTGGGGTGGGGCTGGTACTGAAGTGCTTCTGAATTGCGGCCCTAGTTTTGGGATACCCAGTAGTCAATACCATGATTATCCAGCTGCAGCCATGAAGTAATTTTCTCCACTTATTTCATTTCATTTCTGGCAAATACAAGGTGATCCTTCGAGGAAGTTCAAGGTTAGCACAGAAGAAGGGCTTGCCCCACAACGAACAGTTGAAGAGCTATCAAAGGACTTATTGACCATGTCATCTCATGTATCTGTAAGCTAAACAATGACCATCATGTTCATGAGACTAGCATGCTTTTTTGCAATTTATTTTCCTTGAATTCACGTATCAAGTAGAACTCTTCCCAATTACATTTTCTTCTGACATGAACAACAGGCTACACTAGTACTATGTATGTTCACTGTAATTTTTTGCTTGGAAAAACATTCATGGAAAAATTTACAGGTCCTTGCTGATATTCTCCCTAAAGAAACACTTCTGTGGAAGCTTCAGATGCTAAAATCAGCTTCAGCATATTCAAATTCACGCATTCATGATGTCAATGCACAGACTCTTCTTCTTACAAGGTCGTCATTTTATCCAATTTTGTCAAATCTCATCTAATTAGGTGCTGGGAGATTGGAGTTTATGATAGCTATGTACATTTTGGCAGACCAGATATCCTGAGCCAGTCTTTTTGCTATCTCACACATCCCTTAGACAGCAAGGAGGAAACATGACACCGACACATGGATATTTGACAATAAAGACAAATGAGGATCATCTTGTTATCTTCTTGTACTGTCATTGGATTTCTTCTTAACCACTAAGTAACGAATATGGTTGAGTTTCATAAGGCCATTAGTAAAGCAAACTAAATGGATTCTCTCACATGATTATGACACTGAAATGAAAAATTTCAAGCACTTACGTATAATCAAGTAAGACCTACATCTTCAGGTGAGCAGCTTAAAAATATCTGCATTGAAGAGTGAGTTACTTGGGCTGGAAATACCTTAGACAAAAAATTCATTGAGAGTGTTTAAGCCATATGCATTAGCCCATGCGCTTGTCAAAGACAGCTCATTTTTTTTAGTTCAGATGTTAGATGGCAAAAACAGGCAATGCGGTGCAACTACTGGCGCAGTGGATATTGTCCCAATATCGTAGGCATAATTGAAGGCTACAGCCTCATTTGGAAGAACTTTGATGAGTTTTCCTTCAACTATGAGTTAAACTATTTTCTTAATTCATCTGTGTAGAGTCATGTAGTAAGACCTATATAACACTGGCTAGTGGTGATGCTATTTCTGTGGCAGATTTGCCCACTAATCAGAGGAAAGGTCATTCTAATCCTTCATTTTCTTTGCCTGAACCAACTCGATTTGTGAGCAGCGTGATGGTCAC
Source organism: Eucalyptus cloeziana (assembly GCA_014182715.1). Taxonomy (NCBI): domain Eukaryota; kingdom Viridiplantae; phylum Streptophyta; class Magnoliopsida; order Myrtales; family Myrtaceae; genus Eucalyptus; species Eucalyptus cloeziana. Next base: position 21,734,230 of record CM024642.1, read on the forward strand.
ATTTCCTTGCCCTTTTTTGTTTTTTTTTTTTTTTTTTGGGTATTGGGTGTTCTCTCTGCTTATGAGGTGCTCAGTCTCTATTAAACTTCTTTCTCCAATGTTTGTTTCTGAAGATGCACAAACTTATTATTTAAATTTGTAATTGTCATGTATTTTTCTGAGGCAATTGTGGACTAACTTTAACTGGGATTTGTTATTCTAGTGCGAAGGATTGGTTATTGCCAAGTCAAGCAGAAGGTGCTAGACTAAATGATGCACTGCGGAGAAGCCATATCCGGAAGTTTGAAGACTGTGGTCATTACCTTTTCTTGGTGCGTTTCTCTCTTTCCAGAAGCTGGAATTATGCGTGAACTACTATCTTGTTTATGTCTTACAATTTCAATAGATGGAAGAAGGAAAGGCACCATGTGAAAGAATTGAAGAACTTTTTGCATGGTCACGATCCTTTCTAGCTTGGTTTGCCATATCAACTGAAAATGTCACATAGGAAAAAAATAGAGAAACTTCTACTAGTCTAGAATGCTCTTCTTACTGGATGAATATTTTACGTCTGAATTTGCACCGTCTTTAATCTGAATAGTGTGTCCTACAACGGTGAAATTCTGCAGAGCAATTAATTTTAAAGTCACTCATTTTGATTGACATTTCCGATAGGCATTCTGCAATACTCATGATATCATCATGCCAAGTCTATTCTTCTGAGTAGTTTTTCTAGTAATGCTAGCTTTAGTCTGCTCTTTAATGATCATATACACCTGAGACACTCAGAATTGTTTTCAGATACTCTTTCATGCCGATCACTAAACTCTAGGTGAAAAGATATCAGTACTTCCTTCTTAATTAATGACCATGGCTGTGACTCTATAACATGTGTATATGATCCACACCACAACCACTTACCACTTACTTCTAGGCGATGTTTCTCTGTTGGATGGATGATGTCCCTGCAGAATCATAATAGTGAGACTGTATACTGTAGAATCCCCTGCTCTTCAGAAATATGATGCAGTTTAGCTTCATTGAAACATTCTCTTCACTGTTATAGTGCATTCCCCTGCTTTTACCAGCTGATATGGGTTCAGCTTTATCTGATGAGGGACAGTGTGATTTATTTTCATGCAGGAAGATGATTTTGATTTGGTGACCATAATTAAACGTGTTGGTTTCTACCGTCGTGGAAAATGTCTTGACTATGTTTCGGACTACCTGCCACCAACCCCTGCTGAATATAGGAAAGTATATGAATCGAACAGGTGTGGGTTTTTCATCTCAACTTTGTCCAATGGTCAAAACAGGATAGCAGTTTAAGACCCCCAGGAAGTCCATAAATATCATATTCTGTGTACTTAATCCAGCATTTGGTCAGCTAGAGGCCTTGTGTCATGATTGACCTTCATATCCATGCTTATATTATTCTAAAGGTTCAATTAAATGAAGCTCACAAAAGAAGATGCGTGTTGTATGGTCAAATCAACTTACTTTTTAGTTGAATAGATTGTTTCAATAGCAATATAGACATGTCCTCTCTAAAACATTTCCTCCATTGAATTTGTTTTCAATGTTTAGACTATTGTTACCTGACATCTTGCATAATCTTAGATGGTTTGATGAGATAACTGGACCAGTGATGCTGTCAACTTTAGAGGATGGGAGGATAGTTAGAGGTCTGGATGGGATTCCATCAGAGGGCCCAGTTCTATATGTTGGCTATCACATGTTATTAGGACTTGAACTGGTACCTTTGGTAACTGGATTCATGAACGAGAGGAACATTCTTTTACGAGGGATAGCACATCCTATGATCTTTGAGAATTATGAAAAAGGACAAACGCTCGAACCTGAGTACTTTGACAATTACCGGATAATGGGTGCAGTACCTGTTTCAGGGACCAATTTGTTCAAGCTTCTTTCGTCAAAGTCTCATGTCTTGCTCTATCCAGGAGGCATGCGTGAAGCACTTCATCGTAAGGTACTAATGCTAGAACCTTAATGTGCTGCAGATGTCAGTGATCATATGATTGGTAAAATAACCTCAAATTGGATCGTGATGGCAAGCCTTCTGTTGAATAAGAATCATACATATCAGTAAATAGTTTTTATCACCTCCTCCCTCCAAATACACCTCAGGTGTTAATCGTTGGATTGCCATTTCTCTCCATCTAAAATGCACATGTTTGTGGCACATGCACAGGGAATACTTGATATTCATGTTTGCTTGCTTTGGAAAAGATGAAATCTACCTGTACATTACAACTTAGAGTAATGTCAGAAAACATGTACATGTACTTGCCAGGGTGAAGAGTACAAGCTAATTTGGCCGGAACAGTCTGAGTTTGTCAGGATGGCATTTAAATTTGGAGCCAAAATAGTGCCTTTTGGTACAGTTGGAGAAGATGACATTGGTGAGGTAAGTCAATAAAAAATTCAGCTTGCAATGTGAGTTCTTGTTGGCTTTTTTCGCCTCATTGAACTTTAGAGATGCATGGAATTGTTGAGGACATGATTGTTTGACAGAATTTTTTGATTATTTTTTTACTGATTATTTTTTTTCTTGATTGAGTTTGTCTTTTGACTTGAAAATTAAGCAAACAGGTATATGTAAAGGTGGATGCTCTTATTTTTCTTGCATGCAATGATTTTTGCCAGTAACTAGCGTAAATTACATTTGAAAATCATTGACTAGTTTTATGGAGATGTCAGACCTTGTTCCAAAGCTTTTAATAGGATAGCATCAACTGAACTTTGCTTCATATACTCTCATATTATGCTCAAGGACAATATGCAGTTCTTTCCCTAGAAGTATAAGTTTGGATCATGATCTGCTAGTTGCATGAATTTAGATAACTTTTTTTAATCCACTGAAAATCAATATTTGTATGTAAATCAACTCTGATAGTTCATGTGCACATGAATTTAATCATGGTATATCCTGCGGATGTCCTTGAGTCATTGTCCGCATGTTTGTTTATTACTCTATTTTTTTGCGCCTAGCAGGTCTTTTTTGATTATGATGATCAAATGAAGATCCCATACTTTAGGAACTGGATACAGCAACTGACGGAAAATAGTGGAAAAGTGAGGTATGAACAGTCCAGCGGATTCCAAGCCATTTTTCTTGTGATTTTACCCCCACTCCCTGTTTTCTGCGTCTATTTGCAGTGAACAAATATCTCTTGCATGGCTTTGACAGGTCTAATGCAACTGGAGAGGTAGCCAATCAAGATGTCCACCTTCCTTGGATTCGGCCAAAAGTTCCTGGCCGATTCTATTTTTGTTTTGGAAAACCAATAGAAACAGCAGGTATGCCATTGCTGCAACCTACTTTCCAATTTCCACAGAAGTATTATACAGTGATTCTGGGAATTAGCTTCTCACATTAAAACCCATCATCTCCTAAGAAGTTATATACTTGACTGGAGATGAAGCCTCCATTAAATCAATCCATGCCTTTGAATTTTCCTGTCTTGCTTCAATTTATTATTTTTCCATCGCACAACTTACATGCACATGCTTGATTTCTAGTGGTCTTTCCTTTATTTGTATATGATGGATAGTGGTCGATTCATTGAACCTTGTACGACAGATGCAGAATTTGTACACTCGATATTGACCATGAAACTGCACTTTATGCCCTTTGATACCGGTTCCGAAGCACTCTGCACATAATTTGTCTCTTGCTGGTTTTCTCAATTCAAATCAAATGGGGTTTACTAGTAAGTTGACTTTATGACGTGATTGTACTCTTGAAGGGAGGAGGGAGGAACTGAAAGACCGGGAAAAATGTCATGAACTATATCTACAAATCAAGTCAGAGGTGGAGAGCTGTATGGTGTACCTGAGAGAGAAAAGAGAGAGCGATCCTTATAGGAGCATCTTCTCCCGATTGATGTACCGGGCAACACATAATTCTGCATCTGAAATTCCAACCTTTGAACCGTGATGGAATGGAATATATTCGGAGATGGACCATTTTGCTTTTTGGAATCACTCCCAAACAGCATAAGCCACGGGCTTTTTACTGTACAGTGTTAGGAGGTCTTTTGGCTAATCATTATTCAGACTCAGCTGACTTCTGGACTTGCTGAGCCTCAAGAATAATTATGGACAGGGCTTCCTGCTTGGCAATTCAAGCTCTTACTAAATTTGTTCTTCAGTTTTCTTTTTTCCTTCTAATTTATGTGGTCTCTCAGGAGTAGAGAAGCTTTTGCCATTCAGAACTGGTGAATGTAATAATGGACAGCCTTCTCTGTCGCCACAGATGGTATCAAGTGGTTTATTTTCGCATTATCACTCTTCTTATGCAATAATTGAGTTCGGAAAACTTGCACATGTATATATTGGCACATTTACATAAGCCTAGAACATGCCACACTCGATAAATACATTAAAAGCATCATGTTGAAAAAAAAGATCAAGAAGAGCGGGTTATATTAGTTTTGATGAAAGAAGAATCAAATCTGGGGTTCGATGTCCATTTTATTACTAGATGAGTAAAGAAGAGAGCCACAATGTCTCAATTTGGTAGTAAGTGCTAGTTTCACTTGTTTTTTGAAAAGCAATGGTTACGCCAACTTCGTAGATCAAGAAACATCAATAACCTGCAAAAGAAATTCGTGTCCACTTCAGGACGGATCATGCCATGGTCAATCTGTCTCATCTCTGAGTTCTCATCTCATAAGTAGGAGAACATAAGTCTATAGGTTCCCAGCAAAAATATCATCCGACGATGTTCATGCTTTCTTGTAACCCAAGTTTTGCAGAGGTTTTGTATATCCACATGTCCTTTATGTAGTCTCTGTATCTCTAACATCTCAGTCGTTCAAAGAACTGAACTATCCTTTGGTCGGGCCATTTGAACTGGACACGCTGGTTCAACATAGAAACAGTTTTCTTCGTGTATGACTTGCATTGTCATTTTTCACAATTCTACAATTGAATATATCCCTATCTTTCTCATATGGTCCCTTTAGGCACTTTATACCATAGAATGGAAAGCAAGCAAGTGTATATGTCCCGTGATTGCTAGTCTATACGTTTCCCAGCCACCGCAGAACTAGTTTCATAGTAGTTTCAAACACCAAACTACGGGGAACGACTGAAGCTGCCAACCAATGCTCATGATCAAATCAAAAAGGGTGAGGCAGTGAATTTAGATTTTCAGACTTTTGTTGCGTCCATTGTCCGTGGTAAAAAATTTATTTTAAAGAATGGAAGGCGTATCGGTAAATGCGATTACACAACTATCTCCAATGAAACATGTCACCCATACAATGGGGAATATGTACAAAATAAATAAATTTCTTTACAAAGGCTGTGAAATTAATAAAATTCCAAAATAAAATAGAAAACCAACTAGGAAAATGTGCGGTGAATTACCTCAACAGAATAAGAGTTATTCGAAATTCACCATTATTCCTGCCTTCTATGCTAATAATTAAACTTATCCCCGCATAATTTACATAAGGGAAAATGTCACAAATGGTCCATGAACTTTTATCTAATATTCAATTTCATCCATGAGTTTTCGATTTGCTCAATTTGGTCCCTAAACTTTCATTTAATATTCAATTTCATCATTGAGCTTTTGATTTGCTCAATTTGGTCTCTGAACTATTAATAAATGTTCAATCTAGTCCCTGACTATTTGAAAATTGACCAATTTCGTCATTCCGTTAGTTAAAGTTAATGGAATTGGCTTATATGACTTTTAGTCTCTTAAATATAAAATAAAAAAGGACATGTGGAATATTCACATGGAAATTATCTTTAAAACATGTCAAATTATGGCCACCATCCAAAAAAGAGATACAAAACCATTTATTCTCTCTGCTTTTGTGATCAGTGTTCTCATCTCTAACTGACCCCTAATTTCTTTTCCTTTTTTTAAGATATATATTGACTCATAATTCTAGTAATCCAACTTAGTTCCATGTCATCAATTAATGCTCCACGTCATCACTTAACGGTTTAAACAAACGGAAGGACTAGATGGAACATTTGTTAATAGTTCAGGGACCAAATTGAGCAAATCGAAAACTTAGCGATGAAATTGAACATTAGATGAAAGTTTATGGACCAAATTGAGCAAATCGAAAGCTCAGAGTCAATTGAACATTAGATGAAAGTTTATGGACCATTTGTGACATTTTCCCTTTACATAATGACCCTATTTCTTTACATGATAATTGGTATATATCCATATCCATTTATTTGTCAAGAAAAGAATACCTAAAGTGCCAAAACTTATCACGGAGGGATATTTAAGTGTTAAAAGTTACGAAAATGACACTTAAATGTCAAAATTGAACAAAATAAATCAGTTAAGTGTCAATGACGAGAAAATACAGCCAAAATGTTGACATGATGATTTTCGGAGAGACAAGTGCAAAACAACGTCGTTTTGTTGCTAACGTGGATAGATAATTTATATATATATATTAATTACATAAAATTTAAAACATAAAATTAAAACAAAATTAAAGCTATTTATTTTTTTTTTTAAATGAGGAAGATGGAAGTTGCAAGCGGCGAGGACTAAGCCCTCATTGCCACCTCCCCTACCGTCACCGGGAAGAGTCGACTATGGTGGGGGAAGGGTTGGCCAGGGTTGTCGGGCCTTGGCCGATCGATGGTGAGGGCCTGCAAGCCCTTGTCCAAATCTAAGGCGAGAGTTGCAGCCCTCCCCCAGATCTGATGAGGGTCGCCAACCCTCGCTCGGCCAAGCCAAGGGCTGCTAGTGGCTAGGGCAACCCCCTAGCAGATGGCGATCCCCCAGTGGGCGACAGAGGGTTGGCAACCCTCATTGGATCTAGGGAGGACGCGACCCTCACCTTAGATTTGAGTGAAGGCTCGCAAGCCCTGCCATCAATGGGCTGGGGTTGCCAACCCTTAGCTAGGGCCCGACGACCCGGTTGACCCTTCCCCACCATCGCTAGCCCTTGCTAGCGATAATGGGAAGGCGTCGTTGAGGGCTTAGCCCTCACCTTCCGCCTCCTCCTTTTTTTTTTTAATTATTAATATATAAATTTTTAATTTCACTTACTTTTTATCATTATAAATCTCATATTTTCATTATCATTTTATTGCAACATGACATTGATACAAAATTGTATGTGAAATTTCACATACTTTTTTGTCATAATGAAATGATAATGATTTATCATAAAAAGTAAGTGAAATAGGAAATATACTAACTGGATCATGTATAACTCAGCAAGTTCTAACATACATTACATTTTCTTCCATAATGAAGAGCAGGCAAAAAATTAAATTGACTTAATTAGGATTTTCTCACACTTGATTTACGCCCCACCTCAATTTGATGCCTTTTTGAGATGATCACGATTTTTTTGCCTTTACTGTGCATCCCCTTTCTCCTTCTTCAATAATTTGTACAAATTTTGCGCAACGAGGAGAATTTTTCGATTCTTCGAAAATGGTGCGGAATATTCGCAATTTTTTTTATCAAACTTTGCAAATTTCATATGGAAAGATTTTTTTGCCACCTTCCCCTTAAAAAAATATTCTCAATCAAGATCCTTCTTTGATTGCATCATAATTTGCGATCAACCTTCCTTTGTACAAGTTGCTTTCAAAAATTTTTGAAAATTAAATAAAGAAGGGACCGAAAGGGCATTAGAGTTATCTATTCTCGAAGGCCAAATCTCCGAACTCATTTAATCTCTACTAGTTCTACACGTATTTCTCCCAATAGTTTGCTTGGTATCTAATCGGCCCACCGTAAATCAATTAGTAGCGACTCCCATATAAAAATCATTTACATGCTCAAAAACTTGAACCTTGAGAGAGCTCAAGCTAAGTTTAGGCTTAGTATTCCTTTAACCGAACTAAGTTTAGGCTTTGTGATCCTTTAATTGAACCCTTGGGTGGTTCACCCGAGGTTAGGTCGCAACACGTATTCACTGTTAAATAGGAGACGTGTGGGTAAGTGTGGTTACATAACTATCTCTAATGACAAATGTCACCCATCTAACAATGAATTTGTAAAAATAATCTTTACAGCGATGGTGGATCTAATAAAATTCCAAAATAAAATAGAGAACCAACAAAGAAAATGTGCAACAAATTACTTTAATAGAATAAGGACTTATCCGGGATTTGCCTTTATTTGGGCCTTTTATGCTAGCAATTAAATCCATCCTCCCAGAACTTACTTAATGACCTTATTTCTTTGCTTGGTATCCATATCCATTTTAGTAGAGAGACAAAAAATCTTTTCTTGTTCAACTTACATTATGTGGCTTAATTTTATAACATAGAATAAGTAAATATTCTTACTTGTTAGGACAATTGAACTTGCACTGTTAATTTCAAAAAATATATATTTTATTTAACATGCTTTTCAAGTATCACGTGATTGTTCACCCAAATAATCACAAGATATTATTCTTCATGAATTCTATTGTTATTTCTCAAAATACTATTGTGATAATCGTTAATTATATATATAAATTTCCTTGGCTTATTCATGTGAAGTTTCAATTCGCGCCTTAACTTATCGATTGGCTTAGTGAGATATTCTCATATAATTAGGCCACCATTTGGATATCTGGTGACCATGTCAAATGGTGACATACTAGCGATTACTCTTAAAAAATAATTATTTGCTAAAACCTTTAGAGTACTTGATTTTGACATTTCATCATTTAGTGATCATGTTATGTTTCAAGAGCCTCTAAAAAATATATATTTTTTTATATATATGTATGTTCTTTTCTTGATCTTTTATAAATGTCTGTTTTATGATGTCAATTGATATAATTGTTATTAGAAAAATTTTATTTTGAGTCATAAATTACCTTCTATGTCATGAGAATTTTCAAAATTATGATGGGTGGAATTTCCTTTTAAAAAAAACATTATATATGGAAATATATCTCAAGTTTATCTGTTGGCATCTCACGCGTGATTTTAAATGCATATGTCATATTAAAGAAATTGACAGTGAATGTTGTGGTAGCACTAACTCTTAAGGAAATATTCAACAATCCAAATGATAGAGCATCTCCCTTTATTGTAATTGTGAAGTAACTTCTTAAGTCTCAGTGATTGATATCCTTCACAATAGCTAGCTCATTAGATTTTACCAAAAAAAGAGAAATGATGGATGCTTAAATTTGCTAAGGAAAGTATCGAATTTAACCTAATATTGAATATTACTGAACTAGTAATATTATTACTTCTTTTCCATATAATACACACACACACACACACACATATATATGTATTATTATATATATTGTGCTCGTTTTCAAGTTTCTAATAGATTCCTCCTTTTTTGTTTCCTCAAGAGTGACCACGACAGTCGCAGCATCGTCGCAGTCGAAGTCATTGTCCAATCATGAGTACTCTCTCTCTCTCTCTCCCTCCCTCCCTCCCTCCCGCCTTTTTATAGGTCTCGAGCTTCGTTGAATTTACTTCACTTTTCAGCCGTTGCTGTCTCCAGTCTCCACCGTCCATGGCGGCTATCGGAGCCTGTCTCTTCCCACCAGGCTTCTCTCTTGTCTCCGCCATCCTTGGTGACGACCGGACCATGCCTCTTCCCTTCCGGCTTCTCTTCAGCCCCCCATCGCCGGAACGAAGCTTCGGCTGCGGCAAGCTCCAATCAGAATCCGAAGCTCAGCTCATCGTCGACTCGCAGATTCGCTGTTTCAAAGGAGCAAGTATCCTCCACAGCCATCGGAACTGCCTTTCCTTCACCGAGGCCAGTTAGTTTCGGAGACAAAGGACGCGCTACAAGAAGGATGGAGAAAAAGGGTTGACGCCGTTCGCGGAGGACGTGGAGTTGGAGAGCGGACGGGAGAGGCTGAGGGGGTTCTTCGACGAGGCTAAGGATCTGAGCCGATGGGGTGGTGGACCGCCTCGCTGGTTCTCTCCTCTGGAGAGCGGTTCTTCGTCGGAGAAGTTGCCACTGCTTCTCTATTTGCCTGGTGAATCCACTCTGATCAACATTCTTGCTCGTGGTTGAATGATATGTAACCGTTCGAATTTGTTGCCTCTATGGTTCGTAGTTGAAGTGATCTGACAGGAATTTGAGAGTTGAACTGGACATACGATTATGGCGCTGATCATAGATCATAGAAAAGATTTTCTTCAAACAATGGCATCTATCCCCTGAATAGGGGTGGCATGGTTGGAACAAAGACACATTTGGCTGTGAATTCCTGGAATCCGTTCCAAATTTTAGTAAATTTGTTCTACTGAAAATAACTTGGAAATGGGTTAAAATAAGTTTTGTGTTTATTGTTTTCTCTTCGTAAAATCATACGATATTTCAGTCGATTGATAATGATGAGCATTTTTTCATTTAAGGGTAGCATGGTCCTAAAGTAGAATTGAGAATGTGAGAATTGAACCAGTAGATATTAGTCCATTCCAAATTTTAGGATATGAACTTGTTTCGATAAATAACTTGGAATCTAGAACTTAAAATAAGTTTTTTGTGTTTTTCTTGTTTTATGTCCTCGCGCAATACTAAGACATTTCATGGCAATGATAATGAGCTGGGCTTTTATTTCCGACGATATCCATGATTGATATCTTATTTTATTAATATTTCATAATATTAGTGTGTTTAAATATGAGTAGTGATCAATAGATTATAACAAATGATGATCATTAAATGTATGTTTAAACAGTACAAGTGGAACTTGAATAAATCTTGAAATCAATTCCAAAACTTGTGATAAGATAGGTTCCAAGTTGCTAAATATGCGGGATAGGTTTCAAATTCCAAAAATTAGAGAACATGTTTTAGCAAGTAGATTCTAGATTTTAATCAAACGAAACCTAAAATTGTTCACCCCTACTTTTCAATTTATGATTGCTCTCTTTACTGCAAGTAACGATTGAGATTCAACAGTATCAGTTTTCTTCCGTTATAAAGCTGTTGATGTGCAGCTTGGAGTTGGAGCTTTTCCGCTTTTACGTTCAGACGTCACTTTAATCTAATCACAAGCTGCTTTGTTTTCTCCTGAATAAGTCATGTTTCCGCGAATCTTATGCGGTATTGATCGAAGCCTTAGTGCCTTTCCATATCCCGATATCTTGTTTCTCAGGAATCGACGGCCCAGGAGCTGGGCTTACTTCGCATCTCAAGAAGCTCGGAAAGTACGCATGCCTACTCTTCCTTGATCATTCAATCTTCCAGTTTAGCACTAAATTTTCAGCATCTAATTCGATTTCTTGCCGAAATGCATCAATCGTCTCTCCACTATATTTTTTTCCCGCACACTGGATTATGTGCGCCCACCTGAACTGAATAAGGAAATGAAAGAAGGGCAAACAACAATAGCAGTGACTGGCAACATGGGGCAGCTAGTTTGTTTATGAACATTCAACCTCAATCCTTTCCAGCTAGATCAGTTATCAAATAGCACAGTTTGAAAAACCCTTAAGTACATCAATTTGAAGCAGTATGCCTTCTTTTAAGATGGATTTGCTCTGGTACATGTTAGAGATATGATGAAGCTGCTTCACAAATCAGTTTTCTTTTCTCATTCCTAATAAATCTGATGAAAATTCGTTCGCTTCCCTGTTCACTGTAAAAAAGATGGTGATGTTGCACCTTTCATTAGGCTTAAAGGCTCTTTCAGATGGAGCCTGTGTTACCATACAATCATCTACAGGCTTTTCAGGCTATTGATGACCATACAATCTGTTTCATTCAATGGATGGTGCACTTCATTGTTTACAGGAAATAGCTAACTAGTTAAATGTTTTCATGTATGAAGGATGTTCGAAGTTCAGTGCTTGCACATCCCAGTCATGGATAGAACATCATTTCGAGGTCCTCCTCTTTCTTATTCTTTCCAACTGCTTCACCAATTATGAATTAATGGTAACAATGTGAGGTGCTTTTAACTCCATTACGTAGTAAAAGCATATCATGTTATTATGGAGTTGTAACACAGCAAAGCCAGGTTACAATAGATGCTTTGAGTTCTTTTATCTTAACACCAGTCATATGAGTTGATAACTCTAATCAATTTGCATGGCTCAGAACTGGTGAAAATGATTGAGAGAACAGTAAGATCGGAGAACGACCACTTCCCAGATAGACCTATATATATTGTTGGAGAATCACTTGGAGGCTGCCTTGCATTAGCTGTTGCAGAGCGCAACCCTGACATTGATCTTCTTTTAATCTTGGCCAACCCAGGTGAGAAGAAATTTCCAGTGAAGTTAAATGAATACAGCAGGATGAGGAATTCGTGTTAGTATGTCAACTCAGAGATGATCATATTTCTAACTCATGGTCTCTGGAAAAAAAATAAGACAAGAAGCTTACATACATGCAGCCTTTTCTTGTGTTAAATGAAATGCTCTATATGAGTTTTGCAGCATCCACACTGAATTATATTGGATTAAGGTTTAGCTTCTTTTAGAACCAGTGTCAGTTTCCGCAGCTTTGCTCACTAGATACGGAACATTACACATATTTCTTTGCAGCAACATCTTTTGACAAGTCGCAAATGCAAGCTCTATTCCCTTTCTTGGAGTTAATGCCAGAACAATTGCAGCTAAACTATACTTTCATCCTGAGTTTGATGGCAGGTTTGCTTTGCTTTTTACTGTTTGTATCATGCTACACTTTTTCACTTAATGCAGAAAATGTTTCGAGTTTGTTTTTCTCACTTCTTATAATATACCATGCTACTGGCTTAGGTAGGCTGACAATATGGTAATTTACGTTGGGGTGTAGAGAATGTAAATGGAGAGAAAAATCTTGGAAGAAATTTTTGAGACATGCCACATCCTTGAGCCAAGAAGCTAGGGGCAAAGCTTGGTGCCTGGCTGCAACAACATCATCATGAGCGATATAGTGACTGCTTACTAATCTTAGATGAGCACTGTTTTGATTTTTTATTATAAACCTCTGGACATGTTTGCATTCGGACCTAATTGAAAGTAAGTGTTATAGGAGATTTCGTCTTCAAAAACATATGAATGACTGAGGACAGCACAGGCGCGGTTGCCTGTTAATGTCATGGGAACCACCCTTGTGTATTTTCTTACCTCTCTGTACTAACTGCCTCTCTTTTACAACCTCCGTCAATTTGTGGTGTGACAACGGGCAAACCCCATAAACACGTTCCATGGAATGACGGTTTTCCACTTTTAGGAATACCTTTTTGCTTGCTGATGGTGAAAAGGTGGCAACAGCTGCTGTGTAAATGTGTTGGGGTGAGGGGCTGATACTGAACTGCTTCTGAAGTGTGGCAATAGTTTGGGAACACTCAGTATTAGTATCTTATATATCTGGCTGCAGCCCTGCTGTAATTTTCTCTGCTTATTCCAGTTCATTTCTGGCAATTGTAAGGTGATTATTCGAGCACGTTCAAGGCTAGCACAGAAAAAGGGCTTCCTCCACAGCAGACAGTGGGAGAGCTATCAAAGGACTTATTGACGATGTCATCTTACTTATCTGTAAGCTAAACTATGGCTGTCATTTTCAAGAGACTAGTATGCTTTCCTGCAATTTATTTTCCTTGTATTCATGTAATGAGTAGAACTCTTCCTAATTATATTTTCTTAAGGCATGAACAACTGGCTAGACTTGGGGAATGTATGTCCACTGTATTTTCTTGTTGGAAAAAGATTCATGGCAAAATTTGCAGGTTCTTGCTGATATTCTCCCTAAAGAAACACTTCTGTGGAAGCTTCAGATGCTTGAATCGGCTTCAGTATATACAAATTCACGCATTCATGCTGTCAAGGCAGAGACTCTACTTCTTACAAGGTCCTTATTTTATCCATTTCTGTCAGATCTCATCTAATTATACGCTGGAGACTGGAGTATATGATGGCTATGTAGATTTTGGCAGAGCAAATATTCCGAGCCAGTCTTATTGTTGTCTCACACATAGGAAACATGATACTGACACATGGATATCTTACAATAAAGGCAAATGAGGATCTACTTGTTATCCTCTTGTACTGTCATTGCACCAACAAAACTTGCATTTCAAGTCATTTTCTTAACTACTAAGTCACAAATTCGTTTAGTTTCATAGGGCTATTAGTGAATCAAACTAAATGGATTCTCTCACATGATAGTGAGACAGATATGAAAAATTTCAAGCATGTAACTATAATCAAGTAAAATCTGCATCTTGCAATGAGCAACATAAAACAATCTACATTGAAGAGAGATTCACATGGGCTGGAAATGCCCAAAAAAGGGTAATCAGAGTTTAAGGCGTGCATTAGCCCATTCGCATGTTAAAGACAGCTCATTTTCATTAATTCAGATATTAGATGGTAAAAACAGGCAAGCAGTGGACTACTGTTGCAGTGGATATTGTTCCAATATCTTAAGCATATTCAAAGGCTACATCCACATTTGGAAGAACTCCAATGAGTTTTCTTCTACTAAAAGTTAAATTATTGTCTTAATTCAACTGCATAGAGTCATTTGTTAAGATCTATATAACACTGGCTAGTGGCAAAGCTATCACTGCAGTGGATTCGTCCACTGTTCCAAGGAAAGGTCATTGTTATCCATCATTTTCTTTGCCTGCACCGACTTGATTTTGTGAGCATGATGGTCACATCTCCTTGCTTCTTTTCTTGGTGTTGGGTGTTCTATCAGCTTATTAGGCGCTTGGCCTTTGTTAAACTTCTTCAACCGTCCCTTTTGTTCCCTTTCTTCAACCTTTATTCTGAAGATGCGCAAGCTTCTTATTTGCAATCGTCATGTATTTCTGTGAGTCAATCTTGAACTTACTTTAATTGGGATTTGTAATTCTAGTGGAAAGGATTGGTTATTACCAAGTCAAGCAGAAGGTGCTAGACTAAACAACGCACTGCAGAGAAGTAACATCCGTAAGTTTGATGACTGCGGTCATTTCCTCTTCTTGGTAGGTTTCTCTCTTTCCAGAAGCTGCTATTATGCATGAACTACTATCTCGTATGTGTGTTGCAATTTCAATAAAAGGGAGAAGGAAAAAAACACCCTAAGTAAGAACCGAACAAGATTTTTTTTGGCAAGTCCTTTCTAGTTTGGTTTACCATAATAACTGAAAATGTCACGCAGGGAAACAAAATATAAACTTGCTGCTAGTCTGGAATGCTCCTTACCGGAAGACTATTTGACTTCTGAATTTGCACTGTCTCGAATCCCAATGTTGGGTTCTATCATGGTGGAATTGTGTGGAGCCATTAATTTTAAAATTACTCCTTTGATTGATATTCAGATAGGCATTCTGCAATGTGTCATGAGATAATCATGCCAAGTCCACTCCACTGAGTATTAGATCTGTTAATGCTAGCTCTGCTCTTTATTGATCATTGTTTCTCTATACACCTGATATATTAAAATTGTTCAAAAATATTCTTTCTTGCCGATCCCTAAACTCTAGGTGAAAAGACATGAGTACATGATCCACCACAACCGTGTCCTACGCTAATTCTAGCCGATGTCTCTGTTGGGTGAATGATATCGCTGCAGAATCATACTTTAGCATCATAGAAGCATTCTCTTCACTGTTTATAGAATTGCACTCCTCTGCTTTTTACAGCTGATATGGTTATAGCTTCATCTGACGAGAGGTATTGTCATTTATTTATATGTCCTTTGCATGCAGGAAGATGGTTTTGATTTGGTAACCATAATTAAGGGCGTTGGCTTCTACCGTCGTGGAAAAGTTCTCGACTATGTTTCAGACTACTTGCCACCAACTCCTGCTGAGTACAAAAAACTAGATGAATCATACAGGTAACGTTTTTCTCATCTGAACTTTGCCCGGTGGTCAAAACAGAATAGTCGTTCAAGACACCTAGGAAGTTCACAAATATCGTGTTCTGAGTACTTAACCTGGCATTTGGTCAGCCAAGAACCTTATGGCACGATCCACCCTGATTGTTATGCTTATGATATTCTAAAGGTTTAATGAAACAAAGTTCACAAAAGGAGATTCATGTGATATTCCCTAGGCCTTTTGTGAGGAATGGTCTCCCTTTTCATGGATGGCCATAGCTCTATCTTAGTACGATACTATCAAAACAAAATATTCTTCAGTTGACTAGTCTGTTCCAGAGCAAGATATCTTTGTCCTCTTTAAGAGAGTTACTACTTTGAATTTGTTCTAAATCTGTAGACTATTGTTACCTGGCAACTTGCATAATTTTAGATGGTTTGCTGAGATAACTGGAACGGTGACGCTGTCAACTTTAGAGGACGGGAGGATTGTTAGAGGTCTGGATGGGATTCCATCAGAGGGGCCAGTTCTGTACATTGGCTATCACATGTTATTGGGGCTTGAATTGAGTCCTATAATTCGCCAATTCTTGAACCAGAGGAACATACTTATACGAGGGATAGCACATCCTATCCTCTTTGATAAATACAAAAAAGGACAGACGCCTGGACTGGAGTTTAGTGACATTCTTCGGATGGTGGGTGCGGTACCTGTTTCGGGGACTAATTTGTTCAAGCTTCTTTTGTCAAAATCCCACGTCTTGCTCTATCCAGGAGGCGGGCGTGAAGCGCTTCATCGTAAGATACTAGTGCTATCTTAATACACTGCAGATGTCAGAGATTATATAATTGGTAAAATAACCTGAAATCACATATCTCAGTTGATAATTCCTATAATCCCTCCCTCCAACTACACCTCCGGTATCATCCGTTGTTGTATTACCATAACTCTCCGTCTAAGATGTGCATTTTTGTGGGGACATACATACTTTTTATTCATGTTTGCTTGCTCTAGGAAAGATGACATCTGCCCCTCTATCAAAACTTCAAGTAATTTAAATTGTACGTGTCCATGAAATTGCCAGGGTGAAGAATACAAGCTCTTTTGGCCGGAGCAGTCTGAGTTTCTCAGGATGGCAATTAGATTTGGAGCCAAAATAGTGCCTTTTGGTTCTGTCGGAGAAGATGACTTGGGCGAAGTAAGTCCATAAAATTTAGTTTGGAATGTGAGCACGTCACCTTTTCAATGTATTTTAGAGATGCATGGAATTGTTTGCAGAATGTTTTGTTTTTTTCTTTTTTTTCCTGCTTATGCTTTACGCTGATCGAGTTTGTCTTTTGACTCAAAAATTAAGCGGACAGATATATGTAGAGACAGATGCTCTTTTTTTGCTTGCATGCTATGATTCTTTGCAGTTAATTGGCGTAATTTACATTTGAAAATCTTTGAAGTTTGATGGAGATGTCAGAACTTACTGCAAAGCTTTTAACAGGATAACAACTGAAGTTTGCTTTCAAATGCTCTCATATGATTCTCCAGGGCAACACGCAGTTTGTTTCCTAAAAGTACAAGTTTGAACTTTACCAATTAGTTGCATAAAGGCAGACAAGACTTTTGTCAATCCACTAAACATCGATACTTGAACATAGAATCCACTTCTGTTAGTTCACGAGTGCATGATAGGATCACATAACATCCTGCAGATGTTCTTCAGTCAATGTTGACATGGTTGTTCACTCCAACTTTTGCGCCTGGCAGATCTTTTTTGATTATAATGACCAAATGAAGATCCCGCTCTCGAGGAACCAGATAAAACAACTGACGGAAGACACTGCAAAAGCAAGGTATGAATACTACAGCGCATTCTAGTTCATTTTTCTTGCGAATTTACCCACAGTGCCTATTTTACTCATTTAGTTGTGATCAACAAATGTCTTTGGCCCGATCTTGACAGGTATAACGCAACTGGAGAGGTAACCAATCAAGATGTTCATCTTCCTTGGATTCGGCCAAAAATTCCCGGCCGGTTATATAACTGTTTCGGAAAAACAATAGAAACAGCAGGTACGTCTACTGCTGCAACCTACTGTCCAATTTCCCGTAGGTACTATAGATTGATTCTGGGGATTAGCTTCACATCTTAGAACCCGTCATCTCCTTTGAATTCGTATACGTGACTGGAGATGAAACCTCTTTTCCATCGATCCATGCCACTCATTATCATGTCATTGCTGCAATTTCCACCATTTATACATGGCACAACTTCGGTGCAAATGCTTGATTTCTCGTGTTCTTTCTTTTTCTTTTTTCTTTTTCTTCCAGTTTCGGCTGGAGAGTGCTCAATACGTGCAAACCTTGTAAGACAGATTCATAAATAGTACAGTCGATATTGATCTTGAAGCTGCATTTTATGCCTTTTGTTACCAATTCAAGAGCACCCTCCACAATAAGTTGTCCCTAGATAATTGGTTTTCATGATTGAACTCAACTGTGGTTTACTAGTTAGTTGAACATACGATGCGATTGTACTTCTGAAGGGTGGAAGCAGGCACTCAATGACCGGGAAAAATGTCATGAACTGTATCTACAAGTCAAGTCGGAAGTGGAGAGCTGCCTGGCGTACCTGAAAGAGAAACGAGAGAGCGATCCTTATAGGAGCATCTTCTCCCGATTGATGTATCAGGCCACACATGGTTCCGCATCTGAAATTCCAACCTTCGAACTGTGACGAAATCTCGGCCGAGATGGGACCACATTTGCTTTTGCATTCACTCCCGAATAGCACGAGCCACAGTTTTTACTGCACAGTTCTGGATATGCTAAGTCAAAAATAATTATGGATGGGGCTTCTTTGCTTGCCTTTTTCAAGCTCTTACTAGATTTGTTCTTCAGTTTTCTCCTTCTAATTCATGTGGTCTTTCCGGGCAGAGAAGCTTTTGCCTTTCAGAACAGATGAATGCAATAATGGACGGGCTTCTCTATTGCCATGGAGGGCATCAAGTGGTGTATTTTGGCATTATTACTCTTCTTATGCAATCATCGGCTTATGAAAACTCATGCATGTATATATTAGCACATATAATTTCTTAGAACATGCCATGCTTGATAAAAATATTAAATACATCATGCTGATCCTGAAAATTATATCAAGAAGAGGGGATTATATTAATTTTGAGAAAACCAAATCAAGGGATTGAAGTCTAGCGCTAGAGAAAATTATTATAAGAGTCATAAACCTATTGTAGGAATGCCAATTCAGTCTCCAAACTTTCAATTTAGCTAATTTAATTCTAAGCCTTTTGATGATTTGCTGATTTAGTCAATCCGACCAATTTTTGTTAGAAATTGATGTAGACGCTAGCCATACTACATGATATGACCCATGCTAACACAAATAATTTTTTAATTCTTTTCTTAATGTTTCTCCTTTTTTTTCTTTTTCTTTTCTTTTCTTTCATTTTTCATTTTTTCTTTTTCTTATTTCCCTAAGCCAATTAGTGGCCTAGTCTGCCGTCCATAGGTGAGGGTTGGGACTATTAGGATTCAACGCACAACCACAAGGTAATCAAGAGTACAAGTGAGAAAGAGAACTTAAGATATAAGGTTTTATCCTAATTCACCTTTAAACTAGAGTTACATTCAGTAGAGGATTCCATTATGATTAACACATTGCACATTACATCCCTCAATTACAAGAGAAAGAGAATACATATATCCAGTATTTATTCATGGACTCAAACCCAAACTATTAATAAAATGTGGGCTCAAACTATAAAAGCCCTTTGACAGCTTGAGAGTGCTTCCCCACGACCCCCGCCAAGCGGCCCCCAGACTCTTGACAGTAGCCCCCAAACCCTCGCATGTTCACTCTAGAACGAGACCCCCATCCTATCTTATTGATGGAAAGTATAAACCACACCCAATATGGACACTATCCGCGGCCCTCACTAGCTCAAATCTGATGAGAGTGTCATGGCCCTTGTCAAATCTAGGCGGCTATGGTCAACGAAGGCTTTAGGCGAGGGTTACTGTCGCGACCTACCCTCGGGGGGAGGGAACAAGTTTAGGGGTATTGCCTAAAAGATAGGCTTAAGGCCCATGATTAGGCGCAGGCTTTCCCAAGCCCATACCCCGCGTGACATTGGGATTTTTTTAAAGAATTTTGTGTAAAAGGCGTCGCCACTAGCCTATTGGGGTCGGCTAGAAACCAAGTGAGGCATGGGAGTGTGCCTCACTTCCTACGTAACCAGAGAATCTAGGTTCGGGGATTTGATTACACTAATTGACCAATTAGTGCCTTTTCGGTACCTAATCTTGTTCGTTTTAACAAAATAATTTTTGGCAGATAGTTTGAATTGATTTTATACTTATTCACTAACATGTGAGGTGACCATGCAGGTGCGCAATCATTCAAGTAATAATCATAACTAGCAAGATCCTAATTGCATTAAAAATTAAACACTTGCAATTAAACTTAGATAGATATGCGAATTAAATATGCAATAGTCGAAATAAAAGCAAATAAATATCTAATTACACTAAGAATGCGAAACGTAACAACTCTTAACCAAGCCCTAACATTTTTGGATTTTCGAAATTTTTAATTAATTTTTTTAATTAATTTTTTATTTTTTTTTTTGTAATTTTAAATTTTGGATTTTCGAAATTGTTTTAGTTTTTTTTTTTTTTAATTTTAAAATTATTTTTTAATTTTTTTTTAAAATATCGATTTTTTTAATGCTTTTAGAGTTTTGAACTTTCAGAAATATTTTTGAATTTTTATTATTTTTCGAAATTTTTGATTTTTGATTTTTTTTTTGAAATTTTTTGAATTTTTAATATATTCTTAATATTTAATTCGGAAAAAACGGATCCGGATCGGGTAAACCCAATTCCGACCCGCGGACCCAATCCGAACCGGATCCAGCATTTTTGATTTGATTTTTTTAATAATAATAATAATAATAATAATAATAATAATAATAATAAAATTAAAAAAAAAGAAGAAATTACTGCGCACTCCCCCCTGCAAATTCTCCTTCCCGAGACCAACTTTCTTTTTTTTGGGTTTGACTTTTTTTTACTTTTTCTTACTTTTCTTTTTCTTTTGGTTTTCTTTTTCTTTTGCTTTATTTTTGGTCTTCTTCTCCCTCGTGGGTTCCCCGCGCACCCGAAGCTCCTTCTTCCCCAAAACATGGTCTCACCGAAACTGACTCAAACGACGATATGGCTCGGAACGAACAACGACCCTTACACCACCGAGCCAACGACGTCCTCCGGTTGTCCATCCCGACCGGCATCGACCGTTGACGGCCACGAACAATGAAGGCCATTAATTCACTTGTCGGAATGGAAAAAAATATATATATATGCCCACTTGACGATACACGATTCTTGGCCGAGACCCATATAAAAACACCACAAAATGATCAAAACAAGCACGATTCACGAGTAGAGAAGCAGGATACGTCAATCTCAAGTTTAAGCAAGAATTGACTCTCGACTTTCTTTGAAGCATTTCGTCAAACACGTGGCATACGTTATTTGAGGAACGAACAAGAGCGCGACGGAATTTTGGACAAGGACCGAGATGCATGACAATGAGCATATAATGATCCAACGACAGCAAGATACATCATAAATGAGAGTGGAGACTCATACGAAACGGGCACAGTGGTCTGGTTCGGCAAACCCGAAACTAGGGGCAGAAATGGGGGATGGTGAGGGCCGTCGATGGTGTTCCCTATCAGGCTCGAGGGCGGCGAATGAAGGGCGAGCTCTATAGATCGGACTAGGTCCGGTCGCCTCGCATTCCTCCGAGCCGGAATCCTCAGGGACTTGACGTGCCCGAGAGAAGACAAACAAGACTCAAGCTTACGGCTTACCTCAGATGTAGCTTGGGAAAACAAGGACAGCAGGCTTGAGGGTACGTCCAGGAGCCGTCGAGTGAGCTTCGAGCGTGGTTGGATGACCGGAGGACTTCTTTCTCTCCAGCTCTCCCTCTCTTAGTTCCTTTTTTCCTCCTGGTTCTCTCCGTCTCTCCCAAAAACTCCCCTCTCCCCCCCCTCCTCTGAGATCTCTCTTTTCTTCTCTTTTTCAACTTGCGCGCGTGTGTGAATTCGGCCGACCAATCTGCCGCGCTCCTTCGGATTGCCCCTCCCCCTGCAGCCGCTTGAGATCCTCTTGTCGGCTGCCTTTCGCATTCGCCCATTCCCCATGCGGAAGACGGCTCCCTTTCGCTTCGCTACTTCCCTGTGCAAGAAAACGGCTAGGAGAGGTGAAGGTGGGCTGGGCTGCGCGAAAGGGAAAAAGAAAAAATGAAAAGGAAAGGGCTGGGCCGAAGGCCCAGCAGGGGAAAAAAAAAGGGAAGGGGTGCGTGTGGCTCTCCTTTCTTTTCTTTTCTTTTTTTTTTTATTCTTTTTTCATTTTTTTTGGTTTTAATTTTTTAATTAATGATGATGAAATTTTTTTTAATTAGATTTTTTTTTTTTGAAAATAAAAATAAAAATAAAAATAAAAGTAAAAAACTAGATGTCAACATTTGCCCTCTTTGAATGTATCCTGAAAAGAGGTTGCAATCAAAGATCGAAGACACTTAAATTATTTTGGCGATAGAGACCTTAGGTGCATATGCATGTATCGGATAGACGGAAAAGACTCATGACTAATGGAAGCACGTCTTGTCAATAAGAGGAAGAAAGACTCTGAGATACAAAGCTTTTCGGGTCATAAGAAGTGAGAAAGACTCTAGGATACAGTGCTCTACGGGTCATAAGAAGTGAGGAAGACTCCAGGATACAAGGCTCTCCGGGTCATAAGAAGTGAGGAAGACTCCAGGATATAAGGCTCTCCAGGTCATAAGAATGGAGAAGGACTCCAGGATACAAAGCTCCCCGGGTCATAAGAAGGGAGAAAGACTCCATGATACAAAGCTCTCTGGGTCATAAAAAGTGAGGAAGACTAAGGTCTCATCGTGTAAAAACAAGTTTTGATCAGGTGGCGGACAAGCGTGGTTTACGGATGAACCCACCAATCTTGGAAAATGACATGGTTTAAGGTTAACCATGAACCTTTGGTTTTTAAAGTTGAAGCACCCGCTAACCCCTTAGAAAACTGCATGGCTTCACTGATGAATCCTGTCAAACTCAACTTGAGCGAATGTCATTAGAGACGTCATCAAGAGACGTATTGGCAATATTGCAGCATTAATTGAACAAAATAATCAAGCTGAGTCCGACTGCTTTAGAAAAACACTCAATGTCCATTAGCATCATGTGGCGCAAACTGTCATCTTGCTTGTGGATATATCATTAATCATCAAATTTTCTAGGAGACAAGTTCTCATCAGAACGGCTACGACTCAAGAAAAAGGCTCATTAAGCATGCCAAACTAGAGCTTCTTAGTTAGAAAGGGTTTCTCACACACTCTTAATAAAATGGCTACTTGATCCCATCCATTCATGTGGGAGATAATTGGTTGCTGAAGGTATCTCACATAACCTATGTCAAAGGCTTCCGGAAACATTCACAATGAGCACAATCTGATCGATCAAAAAGGTCTTGTGAAAGGACCACGATATAGGCTCGGTTTGGGCTCACACAAAGGAATTATTGCTTTGAGACCAATAAAAGAACATTTGTCACTATCTTCATCAGGTTTACAAGTTGAGAACTTGGAAGATGAGACAAGATAGAATTACTTCCACTCCTTCAAGCAGTAGTTTCTTTGTGGTATTCTCATTCGCCCAAACCATCCAAATCAGAAGAGACTTCGGAAGAGGGTTGTAATGTTGGTTTGGGAGAGGCTTAAAAGGCTTAAAATTTTCAAGAGGGTTTTTTTTTTTTTTTTTTTTTTTTAAGAGTCGGTGATCATCATGGCATCGTGACCAGGTCACTCGACCTTTCGAAAGCATCTGGCTTTTGAAACACTGCATATCTCGAAAGTCCCCTGGTTAATTATTTCGCACGGGAGCTTTACTCATTTTTCTAATTTCCTTCGCACTTGCGGTGATGATGATGATTTTTTTTTTTTTACGCAAGCACTTGGACTTTGATATATTATTTTTTTATAAGATGCAGCCTTTTGGCTCTTTTTGACGGGCATTGGCCTTGCTTTTACTAGGCACACTGCTTTTTCATGCCCCCTAGTTTGTCAAACTTTTCGCTCTTTGAACTTTTGTAGCTCTTACGACTTTCAAGATGTTTTTCACATTTTCTCCTGACTGTTAATTATATTTGGTCAATTCTTATGCCTTACCCCAATGAAGGGAGATGATCACCACTAGGCGTTTAGAAATGAATAATCAGGCCCAAATTGGTTAAAGCAATGAATATCAGTGTTTGGATAGAGAAGGAAATGCTATTCTTCACATTGAGATGAGTCAAGCTTTGATGAGAATTCCTTTGAAGTTACCACCAGAAGATTGATGCAAGTGAAAGTAATAGAATCTTTCTCAATATTTCGCTCTACAACACGACCGTAACCTCCTGTACTGCCCCAATGTAAGGTCGTTCTTGACAAGGGTACTTTGAAGAATCATCTCTCTCTTTTTTTTTTTTTTTTTTTTTTTTGGGCCAAAGGGTTAGCAAGAGATTAGCATGGTGTTTGGAATTGACGAAGGGAACACCTTTATCATTTTAACCTTTGTGCTCAATGCGAATGAATCATTTGTCCTAAGAGAAGGTCGCTCTTCACTCAACTCTCAAAAGTGTTTGAAAGATGTGTTTGGAAATGGCTAGTCTCTTCATCCTAAGCACCTCTTGTTTGGCATGATTAACATTTCACCTTTTACCCGAATAAAATCATTTTTATGAGCCCCCCTTTTCGAGGGTCGTTGATATGAATCACGCATAGTAACACCGGAAATAAGTCATACAAATGATGCCACGCCTTTTTTTTTTTAAAACTCGGTTTGCCTCTCATTCAAGAAAAAGAGGTATTTAACCGTTTGCGTAGAGACTTGATGGGTCTTTGAATCGACTTTTCCCTCCGCCATTTCCTCATCGAATGGTAAGATGCTTGAAACACAAACGAACATGCGTGTATGTAACATATGCATGATATCTACAATGTTATGCATGATGCCATGTGACTCATATTGCGCATGAAGTGTTTCCTCGACCTTGATTTCAATCATGGAAAATATTTCTTGACTGCATCAGTGTTTACAGGTTTAGGCAATTCATTGCTATCCATTTCAACTAAAATCAAAGCACTACTAGGCAGAATCTTCTTAATGACATACGGCCCTTCATAGTTCGGGGTGAATTTTCCACGAGGGTCTTGTATAATCGGAAGCACTTTCCTCAGCACCAAGTCGTTGACTTCAAAGTGTCTGGGACGCACCCTTCGATTGAAGGCTTTTGCGACTCGTCTCTGATAGCATTGTTCATGACATACAGCTTGCAATCTCTTCTCATCGATCATGTTTAACTGCTCATGCCTCTCGTTGCATCCACTCGCCTCATCGAGCGTAGATTGGGAAAGGACCCTTAGAGAAGGGACTTCAACTTCAACAGTAAGCACACGCTCCATCCCGTACACAAGTGAGAAAAGAGTTGCCCCTGTGGAGGTGTGGATAGAAGTTTGGTATGCCATTAGCGCGTAAGGAAGCCTATCGTGCCAGTCACGATAATTTTCAACGGTCTTTGATAAGATTTTCTTTATGTTCTTGTTCGCCGCCTCCACTGCTCCATTCATCTGAGGACGGTACGGTGAGGAGTTCAAATGCTTAATTCGAAATTCACTAAACAAACCATCCACGACTTTGTTGTTCAAATTAGTGCCATTGTCGGTAATGATCGCCCGCGGCACCCCGTAACGAGCGACAATGTCGCGACGAATGAACTTTGCCACATTCTTGGCGGTAACATTAACATATGAGTTGGCCTCGATCCACTTGGAAAAATAGTCTATTGCTACCAAGATAAATCGATGCCCACTTGAGGCTTTGGGGTTAATGGGCCCAATCACGTCAATTCCCCACATTGAAAAGGGCCAGGGTTGAGACATTTGGTGAAGTTCATTTGGAGGGGCATTTATCCTGTCTCCATAAATCTGGCATTGGTGACACTGTCGTACATGTTGAATGCAGTCGGACTCCATGGTCAGCCAATAATAACCGAGTCGCATGATCTTTCTCACCAAGAAGTGTCCGTTCATATGGGGGCCACACTCCCCTTCATGTATCTCTTCCATCAAACGGTCGGCTTCTTTAGCGTCGACACACCTTAACAATGTCGAGTCGAATGACCTTTTGTAGAGGACATCTCCATTGGCGAAGAATTTCGATGGTAACTTTATTAAATGCTTTCTGTCTGCTGCTTCACTTCCTTCCGGGAATTCACCCTTCTGCAGGTACTTCAAGATGTCGTGATACCAAGGCTGTCCATCCGACTCCTCTTCGACCGTCATGCAATAAGCTGGGCATCTAAAGATCTCAATCCTCAATGGTTCAATGTCCATGCCCCCAGCTACTTGTAACATTGAGGATAGGGTAGCTAGGGCATCGGCGAATTGATTTTGGGACCTCGGTAAATATTCAAATGATATTTCTTGGAATTCCTTCATCAACTCCCCTAGGAACTCATGATACGAAACCAATTTAGAATCCCGTGTTTGCCATTCACCTTCGGTCTGTAAGATGATAAGGGCCAAATCACCGTAAACCTGTAGCTTCTAGATCTTCATATCGATGGCAGCTTGGAGACCGAGAACGCATGCTTCGTATTCAGTGATGTTATTCGTACAAGGGAACATCAATTTAGCGGCGACAAGGTAGTGTTGTCCATCTAGGGAGATAAGAACTGCCCCAGTACCAGACCCGGCTAAGTTAACTGCACCATCGAAGTACATCGTCCATTTGTCGCTTGATACAAGTAAAATCCGCTCTTCCGCATCACTATTCTCATCAGATGCTCCGGACCCCTTAGAGCTTTCTGCTAACATATCTGCTATGGCGCGACCCTTAACAGACTTCGTCCTGTGCTCGAACGTCGAACTCTGAAATTAAAATTTGCCACTTGGCAAACTTGCCAACCAAAGGCCCGAAGCTTCTCCAAGAGGTACCGATGGGATCATTTTGGTGACCAACATGATTTGATGATGGAGCGTGTATTGCCGCAGCTGTGCGTGCAAGACCCAAATCAAGGCCACGCAAGTTCTCTCAACTTCTGTATAGTTCATCTCGGAAACGGTGAACTTTTTGCTTAAGTAGTATATCGCGCATTCTCTCCCATCATTTGGCCTCTTCTGAGCTAACATGGCTCCCAATGATTCGTCGTGTATAGTCAAGTACAAAATTAGGGGAATTTTAGGGAGAGGGGGCACTAGGACTGGTGCATGAGTGAGATAGTGTTTTATCTTCTCGAAGGCGCCCTGGCACTCGACATCCCACTCAATCTTTGCATTCTTTTTCAGGAGTTTGAAGAATGGCTTCGTTGTTTCGGACAACTGACAAATGAACCTCGCCACATAATTGAGTCGTCCCATCAGGCTGTGGACTTCCCTGGTGGTAGTCAGGGGTCGTAAATCACAGATAGCCTTAACCTTTGACGAATCAATCTCTATGCCCTTACTACTGACCATGAATCCTAATAGCTTCCTAGATTTCGCTCCGAAAACACATTTTGCGGGGTTGAGACGTAGCTTGAATTTTCGAAGGCGCTCGAACAGTTTCCGCAATACTTCAACATGGTCCTCACCTCGTCTTGATTTCGCGATCACATCATCCACATATACTTCGATCTCCTTATGCATCATGTCATGAAACAATGTGACCATGGCCCTTTGATACGTTGCCCCAGCATTCTTTAGACCGAAAGGCATCACTTTGTAGCAGAAAGTCCCCTAAGGAGTTATGAATGATGTTTTGCTCGTATCCTCCTTCTTCATACGGATTTGGTTATATCCAGAAAAGCCATCCATGAAGGAGAATAATTCAAATCCCATCGTACTGTCAACTAAGACATCGATATGTGGGAGCGAAAAGTCGTCCTTGGGACTTGCTTGAGTCAAGTTGCGATAGTCAACACACACCCTGATTCGTCCATCCTTCTTCATTACAGGCATGATATTTGCTACCCAATCAGGATAACGAGTCACTTCGATAAAGTCTACTTTCAATAGTTTCATCACTTCCTCTTCGATCTTCTTAGACAACTCTGGTTTAGTTCTCCCGAGTCTGCGCTTCTTGGGTGGCATATTAGGATCTGTCGGCAGAGCATGTTCCAAAATTTCGGGGTCCAATCCCAGTATGTCGGCATATGTCCAGGCAAACACATCTTGATATTCTTTTAGAAGATTAGTCATCCTTTTCGCCTCTGACTCTGAGAGACATGCACCGATCATTACTTCCTTGACATCCTCTACATCACCTAGATTTATGGTGATTGTTCGCTCTTCTGTCAACGGCCTTGATTCTTCATGTCGATTCCACTCGCGCTCGATCCCCTTATGATCATCATCATCGGTGCCATCAGAACCTGAGGAACTTTCTTCATGCACATCCGAGTCACGTGTCCTTATTATGATTATGCATAATGTGATGCCTGAGATGCGATGAGATGAGTTAGAGTAATGTCAACAACAAGGATGATGCATGTCGTTTTGAAAAGATTTTGAAGTATTTTTTTGTAAAAGTTTCAAGAACTCGTCCTCATATCCGCGGATTTCCTCGTCCTTGCAAAATGGTCAAATAAGGGACCATGTGGAAGCCTAGGCCTCAGCGACCATCATAGGGCTAGTTTGATGTGCTTTCACATGTCCTTAATAACTAATGTGTCTATTTTATTGAATTAGGAAAGATAAGGCCGTATTTTAACACACACCACCCCTGACCAACGGCTCAAGATCGGGGTTAACCGTAGTTCACGTTACAAACAACATAAACAGGAAACAAAGAAAGAAAAGCTACGAGGTCCCGCATAGGGGAGAATACATAAAATAAAAGACTAGGCCAAATGAGAACCGCCCTACTCTGGAGGGACAGCCATGACTTCGAAGGACTCAGCTTCCACGCACGCCAGGATGGTGCATATGATGTCGTCCTTGAATAGCTCGGTCACACCATAGACGTCCTCCTCTTCCTCGAATAACATCTTTGGAGGTCCCGGAAACGTCTCTTCTAGCAACGGGAGAAATGGACCTTGATCGCCCTCGTCCTCCTCTGTTCGGGCAATACGTTCACTCCTATCTCTATAGCCACCTCGGCCTCCTCAGGCATTTCGGCCTCTCTGCCTTCCACGGCCACCTCGATTGCCACGACCATCTTGCTTGCTACGGCCTCCTCGCCCCTCAACATATCCTAGGCCTCTCCTCTTCGAGTGTTTGTGAGCTTCAATGGGTTTTCGCACACCTTGACCGTGTGATCCAAGGCCCTCTCTAGGATTATACCTGCTTCGCCAGCATAATCTTTCCCGCGGCTATGGCCGGTTTAGACAATTCAGGAGCCTTGATGAAAGACCCTGCAGGCACATGGACCATGGACACTAGCTCGAGGGTTTGAAAGCTGGATTCCTCAGTACACTCAGACTCCACATAGGGGATGGTTGTCTCCTGATAGATCTTGAAGTCTGATTCTCCATGGACCATGATAAGCCTGTTGTCCACCACGAATCGTACCTTCTGATGGAGGCTAGAGGCAACAACACCCACTGTGTGGATCCATGGCCTCCCTAGCAGAAAATTGAAGGCGCTTGATATATCTAACACCTGTAACAGGACTTGGAAAAGTATAGGGCCAATTAGCAGCTCAAGTTCAATTTCCCCTATCACCTCCTTCTTCATCCCGTCAAAAGCTCGCACAGTCGACTTGCCAGTACGGATAATCCCAATATCAATACCAAGACGATAGAGAGTAGCCAACGGGCATATATTGAGCGCCGAACCGTTATCGATTAATGCTCTACAAACAAGAGTACCCTCATGCTTCACTGAGATATGTAGCGCTTTGGTATGATTAGGACCATCGGGGGGAGATTCTCATCAGTAAAGGAAATTTGGTCTTTTAGTAGAACGGCCCCAACGAACTCTTCTAATTGGACTTCATCGATCGACTCCGGCACGTGCACCTCATTAAGGACTTTTAGCAAGATGTCCCTATGCTTCTCGGAAGATTTGAATAGTTCCAAGAGGGAGATTTGAGCCGGCAACTTCTGCAGTTGATCCACCACGTTGAACTCACTAGACTTTACTATAGCCAAGAATTGTTTTGCCTCCTCCTCGGTCACGGCCTTCTTTTCTACTCCTTTATCAGGTGCGTAACAGCAACCTGATCATGTGACAGCGTCTACCTCATTTGTTCCATAATCCCAAGGTACAACTTTGGGATCCAATTTAGGAGGATATTCCAAAGCATTATCACTTCATCTTTCTCCCCCGGGGTGGCAATTCAATCGTGACCGGCGTTGCGTTCCCTCTCCCGTGACTTCAATTGCCGACATCTCCTCGACTATAAGGTCAATCACGTGGGTTCAGCGATTTCCATCTCTACATTCCCGGCGGACTCCTCATCAGATAGTTCAATCATCATCGGGGTTATCATAGCTATCATCCCTTTCTCGTACAAAGCTGGGGTCTTTGAGATACCAGGCATAACCTTTCTCGCCCGAGAGCTACAAGTGAAGTTGCAAGAAGATGAGCAAAATGACGACGGCATTATCATGGACACGACCTTCTCTTCCTCTTCTTCGCATCGGATTACTCCCATAACCACCATCCTACGGACATGGTGCAGTTTCTCTTCTAGGGTCACATCCTCCTGACCTCCGTAGTATCCTGCTAGCACTAGGGACTCATACAATTCAGAAGCATCTACCACTAGAGGCTGTTGACTCGCCCGCGTGTCCTTAGAAATTGAGTTCACTCCCCTTGCATGATCTGGTAAAGGGTTCTGTTGCACATTAGGCTGAGCCTCCCTGAAAGTCAGGATGTTCTTGTCTAGAAGCTGCTGAACTTTGTATCTTAGCACGTGGCAATTATCTACATCATGCCCCCTTTCTCCCATGTGGTATTCGCAGGTCTTGGTCATATCGAACCTTGGGGGATTATTCCTAGGTACTTCCTTCGCGACCATTCTCTTTTCGAGAAGCATGGGCAATAGCTTTGATAGCGGGCATGGTAATGGGGAAAATCCCTTTCGAAATGGCCTCTTAGCATTATCATATGCTTGTAACGAGCTGCCTTGAGCCACTATAGGCTTGTGCACAGGTGTGGTGGCCGGCCGAGGGAGAGGTGGCTCTTGCACAAGCGCTACTTCTACCGCGGCCTCCTTATCTTTTCTTGCTATGAATTTCTTCATGCCTCCAGCAGATATTTTTCCCTCCATAATTGCCCATTCGACCCTTTCACCTACCTCAACCAGTTGTGGAAACGTTTGGCAACCTGAGAACACTAACCCTTGGAAGTATTTAGGGGGTAATGTCTTGAGGAATAGTTGCTTCATCTCCTTCTCATTCAAGGCCGGCTTCACTTGTGAGGCCATAGTCCTCCACCTTTGCACAAAGGCCTTGAATGACTCATTCCTCTTCTTCTCAATGCGAGTCAACTCCTCCCTCGTGGGGGCGAGCTCGGTATTAAACCGGTATTGCTGCAAGAACTCATTGGTTAAATCATCCCAACTGGTGAACTCTTCAATGTCCAGTGCAATGAACCATGTTAGGGCAATGCCTTCCAAACTATCTTGGAATGTGTGTATGAGGAATGGCACGTTGTTAGCGTAACGAGCCATTTTCCTCAAGTAATATCTAAGGTGGGTATTGGGGCATCCCGTTCCGTCGTACTTTCTTGTGAATTCGACTTTGGAAATTCTCGGGAAGTTTGTCTTGGTGTATGGAGATAGCCTGTCAGCTCCTTTCAACTCGTAACCCTGCAAGGCACACAACCACTCCTCCATCTTTGCCAGACGTTTTTCACTTTCTTCACTTAGGCGAGGTGTTGGGTTTTCCTTTGGAGGAGGGTCAAAATTGACGATGATCGGCGTGACAGAAGGAGCCTCTCCGACAATTTCTTTCCCAAGGAGATCAGCAGCGTGCGTGCCCCCGTCGATGGGGGAGCTTGTCCCGATGACTTAGGAGTGGATGTTCCAGTGACAGCTATAGCGGGGGGCTCTTTAAGCTTTTGGCTTATTTCAAGCATCATAGTGGTGAGTTGGGCCAGCTGGTCCTCCATTTTGGCCATGCGCACGTTGGTGTCCTCGTTCTCCATTCTGACTTTTGCGCGCGTGCGAATTGGAGATCTCCGCTTGGCTGTGTAGACGATCGGCAGCTGACAATCAATCAGCTAGTACTTGGTGCAAGGGTAGATAAGCATACATAAGTATAAGTAATAATCAGATGGTCGGCCCATGACAACGATCTAATCGCCCCAATTTGTTCATTTCATTGAAAACAAGTTGTCACATAATACAAGAAAGAAAGAGAGAGAAAACCCTTAAACAATGAAGTTACTTCAAAGAAAAAAAGACATTCTCATAACTCCCAGTTTTCCACATAGAGACTCGAGACAAACTCCTTAATAATGCAATGCAAACAAATATGGTCTCGCTACATATTGCACTTGACTCAATCTAACTAATGAGGACGGCTTCCACTCGTGGCAGCTCCACTAACTCGGCTTAACTTCAAAGCACGCTTCTCGGCTTCCTCAAGCTCCCTTTTGAGGCGCTTGATCTCGACTCGGTGGGTGATCTTCAATGGCACTTCAGGAATCTTCGGGCGGAGGCTCTCCGGGATCTTGTGCCTATGGATGTATTCCTTCGAGGCATAGTAGGTCTTCTCTTGCCCCCCCAATTCTTCGTCGGGCCAAATCAGCTTCCGAGGGTAGCACATATCCCACATCGACTTGACCAATGCGACGGAGTCCTCGTAACCTTGGCATCCGTCAGGGAAGTCTATCCTAAGTGGGTCCTCCTGAATCGCCGATGGAAGCTGTTGAACCTCTTGAAACTGACAGGTGACTCGTGTCGGGTAATATTTGGTGACTCCAGTGATTCCCAACAAAGGAACAGGTCCGGTAAGCCCACACACGAACCGTGCTTCTTGAACCCAGAGCCATTTGGCATGCCATTGGAAATCCTCAGGTCCAGGGTTGGTCATGAAAACTAGCAACTCGGAATAATGATAATCAGGGGCAAACGTTTTCCTATCTTTAAACTTTAGGATAGGGTGGCTAGAATCGGAAATGTTGCTTATGTTCATTAAGCCGCCGAACCCCTTAATGTGAGAAAATAGCCAAATTTGCAAGAGTGCAGGAGGAGCGTGGAAAACTTTGTCTTTATTCTCTTTAAAATGAATAAGGGAGAGAAAAGTTTTAGTCAATATAGCATTAACAAAGCCTTTTCCCATACATACTTCACGAACTACCCACGCTACAGAAGGATTAATAGCGTTCTTACAATGCGGGAATATCACAAACCCAAAGAAAGCTAGCAGGAAGATCCTATTCTTTTGGAAAGATGGGGCATTTTGAAAAAGCTCATTTAAAAATGAAAACGGGCAGGTTTTGCGATTAGCTTTCAAAACTTTTCTCACGTCCTCTCTTTTAACTTGAATGAATTCAGATAAGGTCGATGCATGCTCAGTTCCTACAGGAGGGCTAACCAACTCAGACACTAAAGGCTTCCCAATGGCAATACTATATTCTTCCAAGGTTGGAGTGAGTTCGTGATCACCAAATACGAACGTGCAAGTTGCAGGGCACCAGACATGCGCTAACGCTCGCATGACACCACAACGAGTCTCTATTTCCAATAGGGGGAGTAATCGGCCGACATAAGATCGCACCTGGATCACACGGCCAGTCAAATCCAACTTATCCCACCATGTGCGCAGCTCGACTCTCGGGACAAAAATGATGCAAAGCTCAGGTACCCCCATCGTATGCCAACCCAAATGACGACAAACCTAATTTGTCATGGACCAACCAAAAAGAAAACGAATAAATAAATTGCGCAGGAAAGAATTCAAGAAACTTACTCCATTCATTGGGGTAACAATACTAATGACACAGGCATGCGCATGGACGGTGGTTCAATTTCTACTCTAGACGGCTCAAAATGGAGCCATAAGATTACCGGACCGAACCAACAAGATTGTGGTTAGGTCGAGTTATCCCATGACTTCGACTTCGTTAAAGAATCGACCCGTGTCGCATGGTTGCAGACCAGGGTGGGGATCTTTGGCATCAGGAAAGAAATTTCGGGGTTGAGATGGGCGACTCGTACTACATGGTTGTAGTCGGAGTGGTATCCACCTCAACACCATCCTAAGTTTTCCTATGCCGCCCAGGTCCAACGGCGGGTTGTGTGTGCTAAGGTGCAGTGTAATGCAAAGGAAATGCAAGCATGACAATTTATAGGCAAACAACACTTCATAAAGTCAAAGCATAAACATTCATTCCCAACTCCACACCTACAAGACAAGGGGTTAACAATCACTCCTCCCCTTATAACTCCCAACTGCAAAAAATTTAACACCTAACACGTTAGGGATGTACCCGGTATCCTTGCTGCCAAACAAAATTTTTTTTGAACAAGATTAATTTTGGCCTAAGTCCTCTAAGGTCTAAAACTAAGTCCCCAGCGGAGTCGCCAAGCTATCGCGACCTACCCTCGGGGGGAGGGAACAGGTTTAGGGGTATTGCCTAAAAGATAGGCTTAAGGCCCATGATTAGGCGCAGGCTCTCCCAAGCCCATACCCCGCGTGACATTTGGATATTTTCTAGGAATTTTGCACAAAATGAGTCGCCACTAGCCTATTGGGGTCGGTTAGAAACCAAGTGAGGCATGGGAGCGTGCCTCACTTCCTACGTAACCAGAGAATCTAGATTCGGGGACTTGATTACACTAATTGACCAATTAATGCCCTTTCGGTACCTAATCTTGTTCGTTTTAACAAAATGATTTTTGGCAGACAGTTTGAATTGATTTTATACTTATTCACTAACATGTGAGGCGACCATGCAGGTGCGCAATCATTCAAGTAATAATCATAACTAGCAAGATCCTAATTGCATTAAAAATTAAACACTTGCAATTAAACTTAGATATGCAAATTAAACATGCAATAATCAAAATAAAAGCAAATAAATATCTAATTACACTAAGAATGCGAAACGTAACAACTCTTAACCAAGCCCCAACATTTTTGGATTTTCGAAATTTTTAATTTTTTTTCTAATTTTTTTAAATTTTTTTAAATTTTTTTAAATTTTTGTAATTTTTGTAATTTTTAATTTTTGGATTTTCGAAATTATTTTAGTTTTTATTTTTTTTAATTAATTTTTAAAAAAAATAAAGAATTTTTTAATGCTTTTAGAGTTTTGAACTTTCAGAAATATTTTTGAATTTTTATTATTTTTCGAAATTTTTGATTTTTGATTTTTTTTTTGAAATTTTTTTGAATTTTTAATATATTCTTAATATTTAATTCGGAAAAAAAGGGATCCGGATCGGGTAAACCCAATTTCGACCCGCGGACCCAATCCGAACCGGATCCAGCATTTTTGATTTGATTTTTTTTAATAATAATAATAAAATAATAAAATAATAAAATAATAATAAAATTAAAAAAAAAAGAAATTACTGCGCACTCCCCCTGCAATTCCTCCTTCCCGAGACCAACTTTCCTTTCTTTTGGTTTGACTTTTTTTACTTTTTTCTTACTTTTCTTTTTCTTTTGATTTTCTTTTTCTTTTATTCTATTTTTGGTCTTCTTCTCCTTCGTGGGTTCCCTGCGCGCCCGAAGCTCCCTCTTCCCCAAAACATGGCCTCACCGAAACTGACTCAAACAACGATATGGCCCGGAACGAACAACGACCCTTCCACCACCGAGCCAACGCCGTCCTCCGGTCGTCCATCCCGACCGGCATTGACCGTTGACGGCCACGAACAATGACGGCCATTAATTCACTTGTCGGAACGGAAAAAAAAAATATATATATATATATATAAAATATAAAAATATATATATGCCCACTTGACGATACACGATTCTTGGCCGAGACCCATATAAAAACACCACAAAATGATCAAAACAAGCACGATTCACGAGTGGAGAAGTAGGATACGTCAATCTCAAGTTTAAGCAAGAATTGATTCTCGACTTTCTTTGAAGCATTTCGTCAAACACGTGGCATACGTTATTTGAGGAACGAACAAGAGCGCGACGGAATTTCGGACAAGGACCAAGATGCATGACAATGAGCATATAATGATCCAACAACAGCAAGATACGTCATAAATGAGAGTGGAGACTCATACGAAACGGGCACAGTGGTTTGGTTCGGCAAACTCGAAACTAGGGGCAGAAATGGGGCATGGTGAGGGCCATCGATGGTGTTCCCTATCCGGCTCGAGGGCAGCGAATGAAGGGCGAGCTCTATAGATCGGACTAGGTCCGGTCGCCTCGCATTCCTCGGAGCTGGAATCCTCGGGGACTTGACGTGCCCGAGAGAAGACAAACAAGACTCAAGCTTACGGCTTACCTCAAATGTAGCTTGGGAAAACAAGGACAGCAGGCTTGAGGGTACGTCCGGGAGCCGTCGAGCGAGCTTCGGGCGTGACCGGATGGCCGGAGGACTTCTTTCTCTCCGGCTTTCCATCTCTCAGTTCCTTTTTCCCTCCTGGTTCTCTCCGTCTCTCTCGAAAACTCCCGTCTCGCTCTTTGCTCTCCCCCTCCTCTAAGATCTCTCTTTCTTCTCTTTTTCAGCTTGCGCGCGTGTGTGAATTTGGCCACGAACTAGCGGACTCTACTTTCTTGGTTGCCTTTGAATCGCTTGAGCCCCTTGTCGGCTGCTGTCCCATTCGCCCATTCCCCATGCGGAAGACGGCTCCCTTTCGCTTCGCTACTTCCCCGTGCAAGAAAACGGCAAGGAGAGGTGAAGGTGGGCTGGGCTGCGCGAAAGGGAAAAAGAAAAAATGAAAAGGAAGGGGCTGGGCCGAAGGCCCAAAAGGGGAAGAAAAAAAGGGGTGCGTGTGGCTCTCCTTTCTTTTTTTTTTTTTTTTATTCTTTTTATTTTGTTTTTTTTTAATTAATGATGATGAATTTTTTTTTTTTAATTAGATTTTTTTTTTTTTGAAAATAAAAATAAAAATAAAAATAAAAACTAGATGTCAACAGTTACCAACCCTCGGTAGGAAAAGAAGAAAGAATAAGTTCAAAAATAGTTTCAAAAATTTCCAAAATTATACACATCAAAGCATCAATTGTGTCATGCAAGGTGACCAACATCCACGTTAGCAACTTTTATGGCCAACATTGATCTAAAAAACTACGATGGCAAATTATCAAAATATTTAAAAAAATTGACCAAATTGATAGATTTACGACTAAATTGGCATTCTTATATGGGTTAATACTTTGAAAAACCCTAAACTGGTATACGTGATAAATTTACTCCAAACTAATTTTTTGACCACAAAAAACTCCAAACTGGTACACTTATTTCAAATTTACTCCAAATGATCACAAAAAACCTTAGATTAGTACACTTGTAATAAATTTATCCAAAACTAATTTATTTGACCGCCAAAAACCCCAAATTAATATGTTTATAACTACTATACCCTCCATAAAATTGAAATAATACAACAAAAAATCACAAAAATGATACAACTGTGACAAATAGAGAGTAAAATCCCAAACCGGTACATCAGTTAATTGTCACGTATAATCTAACTCTACAATTTGATAGTAAAATCTAACAAAAATTAATAGAAGATAAATTTATCACAAATGTATCGGTTTTGGGTAAAATTATAAAAGGTGTACCAATTTAGAGTATATTTATTACAAGTGTATCAGTTTAGAGTTTTTTAGAATATTAACCATTTTTATAATATGCTTAGAACTTTTTGGTAATTATCCCTTTACTAGAGCCACAATATTACAATGTTGTAGTTACTGAAAAACTCCACCTGTCTAGTATAAAGTAATATTTATGCAACCTTCTTAGATTAATAAGTCATAACTAAAATTTCATGTCCACTTCGGGACGGACTATTCCATGAACAATCTATCTCGTCACTGAGTTCTTATCTCATAATTAGGAGAACATAAGTTAATTGGTTCCCAGCAAGAATGTCGTCAAAGCCGAAGCAGATATTCAAGTGCTTTTTATAATCCAAGTTTTGCAGTGGGTTTGCATATCCGTATCTCCTTCATATAGGCTCTGTATTTCTAACATCTCATTGGTTCACTACAATATAGTACGGTCTATCATCCTCAAACGGATGGCCAGTCTGAGAGGACGATTCAAACCCTTGAAGCATGCTGTGAGCTTGCGTGTTCGATTTCAAGGGAAGTTGGGAGGAGTTCGCTTACAACAATAGCTACCAGCAGAGCATTCAGATGACTCCTTTTGAAGCGTTGTATGGCAGAGCGTGCAGAACGCTGGTATGTTGTGATGAGGTCGGAGAACAAAAGATCACAGGCCTAGAGGTGGTTCAATGGTTAGTGGATGCAGTTGTCGTCATCAGAGACAGATTAAAGACTGCTCAAAGCCGCCAGAAAAGCTATGCAGATAAACATTGAAGGCCTTTGGAGTTTCAAGTTGGTGATCACATTTTTTCTGAAAGTGTCACCAATGAGAGGTTCTTCACGTTTTGGCAAAAAAGGAAAGCTGAGTCCAAGGTACGTAGGTCAATTTGAGATTCTGGAAAAAATCGGGACTTTAGCGTATCGTCTTACATTATCGCCGAGGCTGGCGCAAGTGCATGACGTCTTTCACGTGTTGATGTTGAGGAAGTATAAGCCTGACCCGACCCACCTGCTAAATTTTGAGGAATTGGACATGGACGATAGAGTGTCGTACGTTGAAAGCCCGGTTCAGATTGTAGATCGCAAGGAGCAGGTTCTGCGCACCAAGACCATCCTGTTGGTCAAAGTGGTCTGGCAACACTATGGCACTAAAGGAGCAACTTGGGAAACTGAAGAATCGATGAGACAACTGTACCCCCACCTTTTTTGTTTAAAGATTTGTATGATTTAAATTTCGAGGACGAAATTTTTATAAGAGGGGAAGAGTTATGACAGCCTGAATTTTCAGAATTTGTTTTCGATTAAATAAATCGGGCCTTTCATCGACGCGTCGATAGTGCCATTCTCAAAGTTGATCACTCACAAGATAACTAAACTATCTGGGGAAGCCATTAAGGGATTTTAAAGCAATAGACTTGAAAATTCGACTAGGAATCGGCTTCTTGACCGTGTTGATCTGCAATGGTCATTACGGCACCATCAAAAATCGATTAGAGACCGGAGATAGGTCAATTCGATGGAGATATGTGATTAGTGTGTGGGTGATTCCACCTAATTACAAAATTCTCGTCGAACGGCACTATACCGATTTTTCTGTCATTTCTGTACCCAATGTCTATATTTGAAACCTTGAGATTTTCACGATAACCGAGAGTCGTCAATGTGTCGAAGATGTACATTGTGACTCGAGATAAATCGATCACGGGTCAAATGCACTAAAAATTTCTAAAAGCTACTCGGTAGGTTAGATCACGCTAAAATTGCGTCAAATTGAAATTAACCGCGAAATTTAACACGATTTCAGAAATTGAAGGTTCTGTCATGTCATGATTTATTTTAGGAACGTCGACTCATCCTCTGAAGAATTTCTGGCGATTCCGGGATTTTTACGGAAAATCGTTTCGGACGATTCGGAAATTAACGGAATTTCGAACGGACCGAATTGAAGGGAAATTTAGGCTTCCAAGCTGATCTATATGGCGAAGGGGACTTGTAGAAATTTTGTGGGCTTCATCTTCGTCAAAATTTGACCTCAATTGGGGAAGTTGTTGAGGAATTGAAGCTCAAATTTGTCAAATTCGGAGCTATGGTGGGGTTGTAACATTTTTTTTTTTTTTCCAATCGATTTAATTGTGGCAGAAAGTAATAGGGGAACATGCAATCAATGGAGGGGATAAATTGTTGACTTTAAGCCCTTTATCCCAATCTTCCAAAGACACACTTCACTCGGTTCTTCCCCCCCCACCCATTCTTCGTTGTTCCGTTTCAGCCTCATCTCGCTATCTTCTTCACACTTTTGCTTCACCGAAGACACCATCTGTTCTACCCCTTCTTCGTTCATTTTGCTTCTTGACAAAACCACCGAAACCCCCTCGCCTCTCGCCAACTTCACAGATCCACCTGCATCCTCACCGATCTTCGCCTATTGCCACGTCCACGTCTTTTCTCCAGCTTGGTCAGCCACCAGTCAAGTCAACTGAAGCTCTCTCTCTCTCTCTCTCTCTCTCTCTCTCTTGCCGCAGTTCCACCGAACATTCCTCACGCTACCAGCTTCACGTTCGACGCTCCATCGATCTTCAATCTCCACCCAAGTCCAGCTGCACGTGGCGTGGTTTTGTTCGGTCAACCACTCACCAGAGAAGCCCCCTTCGTTGGCGCCAGCTCCTATTCCTTCGTCCGTGTTTCTCGCCAGCAGCTCCTTGCTGCTTCATTATTTGATCCATCTCCATCAAGCCCACGCAACAGTCCTCATCTCGGCCTGTAGCTGCTCCAATTAAAGCTCGCATCTTCGGCCCAAAGCACCTGCAGCAAGCCCGCGAGCTTCAGCCTAGTTTTGAAGCCTGTGTCTTCAGTCCAGCTTGTGAGCCAAGGCCAGCCCATTTGAAGTCCACTAGCAGCCCGCTTCAGCCCAACTTCGGCCCAGCCTAACTCAATAACAAGTCTCGTTTGGGCTAAGATTTGTTGGGCCGATTTTAGGCTTGGTTCGAGTTTTGTTGGTGCCGCCACAATCTCAAGTTTCAGCTGCCGTCGCAGTGAACCGATTTTCACATTAAACCAGTGATTTTATGCATTAAACTCTTCTTAGTAGGCTAATTATGTTTAATGGGTGTTTAGATTAAATTAATTAGGGATTATGTGGTTAGTTAAATTAGATGAGGGATTTAATTAATTAATTGTGCATGTTAGGTGGTTAGAATGGCTTAGTTAGGAACTAGATAAGCCGTATTATTTATCTAGATTGGTTCGGTAATTTTCCGGGCCCATTTCGGTATTTAATTAGGCACTTTCAACCTAACTTAATATTTTTAGAATTTAAATTGAATTATTTAATTAATTAAATAATTTCCGGAAATTAGACCAAGATAGCCGGTGACCGGAATTTCGTTCTGATTGCAATGGTGTGGTTAATTTCTGCAATTAAGTGTTAAATTGTGCAAATTGAGTGCTGATTAGAATTTTGAGTATTTAATTCCAAAATTGTTGAATTTCAATATTTATTCATAAAATCCTGGGTGTTGAATTTTAACATCGAAAATGGTTTTATATACTATATAAAACAGTGGGATTTCAAATTTGAGGATATCAATTTTTCTTGTTCGAATTGACCGTGTACCCACACACGACTATTTTACTGTATATTTCTAATACGAAGAAAACAT
Organism: Eucalyptus cloeziana; assembly: GCA_014182715.1. Lineage (NCBI taxonomy): Eukaryota > Viridiplantae > Streptophyta > Magnoliopsida > Myrtales > Myrtaceae > Eucalyptus > Eucalyptus cloeziana. The sequence goes on from CM024642.1 coordinate 21,775,367, forward strand.
GCCAGGTTCACCATTTTAATTGAGGTATTTGAATGCAAGGCATGGTGTCCAAGGCCGAGATTGTATGATCATGTGTTGGTTAAGAGAATCCGTCCTAGGCTGTTAAGTTGGAAGGTAATCCCTATATGGGACACCCCTAGACAACGGGAAGCCGATCGCAGTAGATTCCGGACCCTTACTCCTTTGGGAAAGCCGTTTCATAGAGACGTGCCATGCTTAATGGGGTGAAATGAAGCCTGGCAATGCTAGAAGACCACCGAATAGAGAGTAGGCTGTGCTATATGCCAAGATCAAAACTAGGAACGCATGTTTAATTGAGTTGAATGTGTCGGATTATGGGACAAAATCGTGTGGCACAATATGGGATGTGTCATAACGATTTAGCCCTATAATCAGGAATCCTGTGCTGGTTTGAAATTTGAGTGTAGCGTTTCAATTAATTGAGCTTGGTTGTTGTTCATGCTTTCGTGCTGTCTGTGATATAAACTGTACTAACCTGCAGAGTGGATCTGAGACAAGGTAAGTCTCTGTGATTGTATGATTGTGTGGTTAGGACGCCTCTGGGCGTATTACCCTCCTAATTGGGGTTTAGAGTGTAAACTCGTTGAAATTTATATCTCACCCCGTCGTTGGCTCAATTTTCAGGACCGTAGAGTGGAGGACCCGAAGCTGAACTGAGGGGATTCGAGGTGTAGGTCAGTTAGGACAGATTCATTTTGAGAGCCGGTCTTTTGTAGGCTCGTGGTTGTTGACCTTTGTATATGACTTTATGTGAATATAAAAACATGTTTGTTTGTGAAGTTGTTGTCCTGCTTTTCTATCCCGAGATGGTTACTGTCAAGGGATTTATTATTCGCTTCCGCATGTGCAATAAAATGAAAAGGGTTAGCGACTCGTTCTGGAAGTCGTAAATTTTATCGACTAAAGAGGGATGGGCACGCGCTCGAGGATCGGGGCATAACACTTACTCTATCCAGGAGGCGTGCCTGAAGCACTTCACCGTAAGGTAATATTGCTACCTTAATATACTGCAGATGCTAGAGATCATATAATTGGTGAAATAACCTGAAATTGGATCAAACTAAGGCGAGCCTTCTGTTCATTAGAATCATTCATCTCAGTGGATCATTTGTTATCACCCCCTCCCAGTTACACCTCAGGTATTATCCGTAGTTACATTACCATGTCTCTCCATTTAATAAAGTGCATTTTTGTGGTGACATTTTATTATTCATGTTTGATTGCTCTAGCAAAGATAATATCTGCCCCTACATCAAAATTTCAAGCAATGTCAAGTGTACATGTCCAAGTAAAATTGCCAGGGTGAAGTATACAAGCTATGTTGGCCGGAGCAGCCTGAGTTTGTGAGGATGGCAATTCACTTTGGAGCCAAAATGGTGCCTTTAGGTACCTTTGGAGAAGATGACTTTGGTTAAGTAAGTCCATAAAATTCAGTTTGCAATGTGAGCTCGTCACTTTCGTGTTTCCGTCATTGTATTTTGCAGATGCAGGGAACTGTTGACATAATGTTTTATTTTATTTCTTATTTTTAACTACTTATGTTTTTTGCCGATTGAGTTTGTTCTTTTACTCGAAATTTAAGCAGACAAGTATATGTAAAGGAGGATGCTCTGATTTTTCTTGCATGCAATGATTTTTGCGGGCAACCGGCGCAAATTACGTTTGAAAATCTTTGAAGTTTATCACAAAGCTTTTAACAGGATAGCATCAACTGAAGTTTGCTTTCAAATGCTCTCATATAATCCTCAAGGGTGATATGCAGTTTGTTTCCCGAAAGTAAAAAATTTGGATCTCGATCCATTAGTTGCATGAAGGCTCAATCCACTGAGCATCAGTACCTGTGCATAAATCCAACTCTGATACTTCACGTGCGCATGATTTGATCGCGTAACATCCTGCAGATATTCTTCATTCAATGTCCGAATGGCTGTTTACCCTGAATTTTTCACCTGTCAGGTCTTCCTCGATTACGCTGAGATCCCACTTTTGAGTAACTTGACACAACAGCCGACGGAAGATAACGCTGAAGTGAAGATAACGCTGAAGTGAGGTATGAAGTTCCAGTCCATTTTTCTTGTAAATTTACCCTCGTCTGTTTGTATTAAATAAGAGCAAATTTGGTAACATTTCTCTTCCGAAAAATAATTTCTTTTTAAAAATAATATTTTTCTATTTCTATTCCTCAAAATAATTTCTAAATAAACTTTACCAAAAAAAAAAATTCTAAATAAAAGAACGTATTCGGTAACTACACAAAACTTCTATTCTCAGAATAAATAAATAAAAAATAGGAATGTGTTTTGTATCACTTACAATTTTTAAAATTTTTTAATGGTTTTTTAGATTTTCTTTTCCTCTCTCTTTCTTCTTGCTCCTCCCGCCAGCAATGAGGGAGGAAGAAGAAAAGAAAAACAGAAAAAGAATAAATTTATTTCTACAAATTGTTCTCAAGAAAAAAAAAAATGTACTTTTTATATTTCTTGTTTTCGTTCCAAATCTATTGTTCGACCACTTTTCTATTCTGAGAAATAAAAAAATTGGTTGACAATACCAAACAGATTTATGTTTTTTTTTTTTTTTTTATTTTAGGGAACAAAAGAAAGAAATTGACAAATTACCATGCAAGATCCAAATATCTTTGGCATGACTTTGGCAGGTCTAACGTAGCTGGAGAGGTGCCCAATCAAGATCGGCACCGTCCTTGGATTTGGCCAAAAATTCCAAGCCGGTTCTATTATTTTTTGGAAAACCAATTGAAACAAAGCAGCTATGTATATGGTTGCAACCCACTTCACAATTCGCCTAGTATTCTTCGAATCAGCTCCTCACATTCGAACCCGTCATCTCCTAAGAATTCGTATACGTGACTGGAGATGAAACCTCTGTTAGGACTAGAATTAGCACCTAGAGGGGGGTGAATAGGTGTTTAAAGCGATTTTAATAAATTAAACCGAATGAGATATAAGTAACTTAAAACCAACAATTGCAGCAAATGAAAACAGTTAACGATATAAAGGATTAGGGATAGAGAATCAAGACTCCAGATTTATAGTGGTTCGGCTTAGATCAAGCCTACGTCCACTCTCCCGCACGGACAGCCCTTCCGGGCCGGATTTCACTAAGAATCAATAAGAGTGATTACAGTCTTACGCTCTTGAGTCCCACAGTGTAGAAAACTCTACTACACTTCCTCAAGGTCTCACTACAATATGATCTCTTTTGATTACAAATATCGCTCAAAGAATGATATCGCAAAATAGAAAAAGGAGATTCAAACTTTGGAATTCTTCTATCCGCACCCTTCAACAACTAGAGCATCTCTCTTATATACTTCTTTATGCCTTCAATACCGTTGGCACCTTCCAAAGAAGTTCTTCCAATCAACCCGTTGGACAGAATCAATTAGAGAGATCTCGAGCTCTTTAAGGTAAGTGTTGATAGCCCATCAATCCCGCCGCCCATACAATCGGGATCTCGGTTTCCATAAGTAGATCCTTCCAAATATAAGTTGCGAAATCTTTAGAGAATCTAAACATATTCCATACGAAAGTAAGATCGTTTAGTGCTGAATCCAAGTAGAAAGATATCCACTAGTCGTTAGAATAAAGATCATATAAGATCAGAATAAACGTCGTCCCGGAAACTGTCCATGTGAGTAGACTTTGAAATATAAGTCTTGAGTCTTGCTAGCTTCAGACTTTGATCTTCAGACTTTGTCAATAGAGTCTGTAAGTCTTCAGACTAGACTGATAAAAATGTTTTGTCAACTTCAAAATACTTTAAGAGATTTCATCCAACAACCTCCATTCCGCCAATCCATGCCACTCATTCATCCCTTCAATTTCCATTTTTACGTGGCACAATTTTGACGCTCATGCTTGATTTCTCATGGTCTTTTAAAAAAAAAAAAAACTGATGGAGACTGGAGAGTGCTCAATATGTCGAACCTTGTAAGATACATAATTCTAGTATAGTCAACGTTGATCATAAAGCTGCATTTTATTCCTTCGTTACCAATATAAGAGCACCCTCCACAACGATTCGTCTGTTGATGGTATGGTTTTCTCAATTCAACTCAACTGTCGTTTACTAGTAAATTGACGGTATGACATGATTGTGCTCCTGAAGGGCGGAAGCGGGAACTCCAAAACCGGGAAAAATGTCATGAACTGTATCTACAAGCCAATTCAAAGATGGAGAGCTGCCTGGCATACCTAAAAGAGAAACGAGAGAGCGATCCTTATAGGAGCATCTTCGCCCGATTGATGTATGAGGCCGCGTGTGATTCTGCATGTGAAATTCCAACCTTTGAACTGTGACAAAATCAAAAAATGTTGGTGACGTTTGTGTTCATTCAGCTTCTATACAAACCCAGCAAAAATCTCTCGACAATGCAGAGTCTCTCTCTACCGTTTATTCTGGTAGTTTCCTTTGGCTTCTTGCCAAACCCTCGTTTTTCTTCTAGGTTTTCTACTCATCGCGCTCAAGGGATGGTGTTATGGCTCGTGTAGCGTTCCAATCCCTCCTTCATCAACCCTAATTGCTCTATCTCCCCTGAATTTCCTTCGGCTTCTGTCTGGTTGTCGAGACCTGCAGCTGGTTTTGCTCTTTGGGTTTCGTCTTCAAATGGATTCCCATAATCTAAGGGGTTTTGCTGCTCAGAATTCTCGTTTCCGCACCACAATTCAATCGACGATGCCTTTAACTTTCGTCTTGGCCATCCTCCTGGTGAAGCTTACTTCCCACTTCGGCCCTACCTTCGTGTCTCACCCAGATCTCTCTTGATCCACCTTTGCATGTTCTGATTTCCATCTCTTGCACGTCTACGGGGTGTACTACTAGGTTTCATCTTTCTGTTTTGCATCCCTCTGGCTACTGATCGATTATTAACCATCTAATGGCGAGCTTGAGTCAGGGCAAGGAGGCTCAGCTAGCTGCCCTCTGTAGCCGACTAGGCCGCCTGTGGAATGCCCAGGTTATCCAAGAATGGGAAGAAGAGCCCCCTGCAGCAAAGATCAAAGAATGTAAGTTGAGCCTGATTAGAAAAATTGTTGCTAACACATCCATTAATTTCACTGCTTTCTAGAACACAATGAAAAGAGCTTGGCGCATCGACAACGTTGATATTTCTCAAAGTGAGGAAGGTCTCTATGTATTTAAATTCAAATCCAAAGCGGATAAACAGCGAGTGTTTGACAATGGTCCGTGGCTATTTTCCAGCAATCTGGTAATACTTAAACGATGGATTCCTAACACCCCACTTTACTGTTATGATTTCACAAGCTATGCATTTTGGGTACAAATCTTTGGACTCCCCCTGGAGTGTTGTACCGAACAGCTAGTTAGCAAAGCAATTAGTGAAGTTGGTAAGGTGCTGGAAGTCAAAATTGAAACAAAAGAGGGATTACCTATCAAGGTAGGGAGAGCTAGAGTCGAAATAAGCCTCTAGGAACCTCTAAAACAGGGCAAACTCATCCGCATGGCAGGGAAGAGTCTATGGCTTGATTTCCGCTACGAACGTCTACCTCACTACTGCTACTCCTGTGGGAGAATAAGACATTATGCCTCATATTGCAAAGAAATTTCCTACGATGAGGCTAAGTTTGAAGAGAGGGATAACTGTACTATGGACAATGGCTCCGGGTTGAGGTTAGGGAGCATAGCCCGTTCTGGCAGGCTTTCTATGAATTGAACACAAACCAAGCAAATATGGAGAACACGGTACTTGAAACTCCCTCATCTGGACAGCTTCTCCTCCCTGCTGCACCCTGTGAAGTTAGCAACAAAGCTATTCCCTTGGAGGCTCGACAGTCACAGCAGCTTCCCACATCCACAGAAACTCAGATTTCGAGTCCCTCTTCCTCTACCACCACCAAAGCTGTAGCTCCTCTGCTCTTACAAACTCCCCGACATAAATCGCCAGCGATCCTCACGCCGTGCAAGCTGGATCATTCATCATAAAAAAAAAAAAAAAAAGGCAAACATATTCGCTTGCAGACAAAGACAACTCCCCCAAAGAAAGTTAAAAGGTTTTCCCCTTATGGCTCGCACTCTATATTACCGAAGACTTTAGATGAAAGCCTTCTCTTGGATACTCCTGTTCTTAAGGCCCACAGGGCTAGTGATTGGGCTGTGGTGGCTTGCCTGAATAAGCCACCGATTAACAAATAAGGATTCTGAGTTGGAACTGTCAGGGATTGGGCAACTCCCTGACAGTTCAAGCACTTAGGGCCTTAGTGGCCCAAGATAGGCCCGATGTTGTGTTCTTGATGGAGACTAGAAATCAGGAACCTTTTGTTACTAATATACAGAGGAGGCTGAATTATCGCAGTAGCTTTGTGGTTAATCCTTTAGGTTTAGCTGGGGGAATGGTGATTTTTTGGAAGGATCATATTTCTCTATCGGTCAATGCTCATAGTTCACACTTTATTGACACTATAGTTTCTGAGGACAGCAATATATCCACTATGTGCATCACCTTTCTGCATGCACCGGCAGTTTATTCTCAGAGACAAGTTTTATGGGATGAGTTAAGACAACTGAGTCACTTGCACACTCTTCCATGGTTGTGTATGGGTGACTTTAACGAAGTGTTACACTACTAGGAGAAGATATGTAAGAAGCCAGCGGAGTAGTATAAACTACATTCTTTCAGAGAACTATTACATGACTGTGCATTGATGGATATGGAGACAAAGGGTTGCGCCTATACCTAGATGAATCAAAGGAGTGGCGATGCTATAGTTAAAGAAAGGCTTGATCGAGCCCTATGCACTATCGATTGTCGTATGGCCTATGCGGATGCGGAGGTTCAAGCTCTACCAGCTCTAGGTTCGGATCACAGTCCACTGATACTCACTACGGAACTCAACTCAATAAGAAGGCGAAGAACGTTTACCTTTGAATCTTTTTGGCTGCAAGATGTAGATTGCCATAGGGTGGTTTCAGAAGCTTGGTCTTCAACATCTCTTGCACACTCTACCATCTCCAAAAAGCTTAAGGCCACCACTGCAGCTTTGACTAAATGGAGTAAACTACGATTTAAAGCTGGACATTGCCAAATAGCCTTTCTCCAGTAGCAACTCCAACAATGTACAAACCAACCTGCCTGCATTTTTAACAAAGATCAGGTTAACTCTTTAAAGGAACAAATCCAAAACATTTGGCTGCAGGAAGAACACTATTGGGCGATGCGTTCAAGAATAAAATGGATGAGGTGGGGGGATAAAAACACAAGGTTCTTTCATGCTACAACTATCCAACGACGCAGGAGGAACAGAATTAGTATGCTGAAGGATATAAACAACGAATGGATCCGTGAGCCAAATCAGGTGAAAAACAGCACTTTCAATTTCTTTCAAACTCTTTATACCTTAGTGGGACATAGGGATTTCAAACCTGTTTTAGCTCAATGTCCTAGTGTAGTTACAACATAAATGAATATCCTACTGACAGCTGAACTAACTAGAGAGGAGATACAACATGCTACTTTTCAGTTGGGAGCCACAAATGCCCCAGGTTCGGATGGCTTAAATGGGCTGTTCTATCACCACCACTGGGACATTATAAAAGAGGATATTTTCCAAACAGTGCACATATTTTTCATAACAGGGGTGCTGCCTATGGAAATAAACTGGACCTCAATATCTCTGATCCCCAAGACTCAAAATCCCGAGAGGTTAGATCAGTTCCGCTCGATCAGTTTATGCAATTTTCTGTATAAAATCATATCCAAAGTTTTAGCCAACCGACTGAAACAATGCCTACCTCAGTTAATTTCTGAAGAACAAAGTGCATTTGTGGCAGGCAGGCAAATACAAGATAATATTCTTTTAGTTCAGGAAGTTCTCCATCAAGTAAAAACTAAAACAAGAAAGAAGAAGTTTCAGGCGATCTTGAAATTGGATATGAAAAAAGCCTACGACAGGGTGGAATGGGATTTCTTGGATGCTTACCTCCACCAAATGGGATTTCATGATACATGGGTCAAATGGATTATGCACCGTGTCTCCTCAACTTCTCTAAGTATTAAGCTAAATGGCGAACAGTTACCTTATTTCCATCCGTCTAGGGGACTTCGACAAGGCGACCCTCTATCCCCCTATTTATTTATCCTGGTGGCCAATATGCTCTCTACCCTTATTAACCAAGCTATCGATATGGGATCTCTGAAGGGCATTAAACTAAACAGGTGGAGTCCCATCTTATCCCATCTCCTCTTTGCTGATGACGCTATCTTTTTCTTGGAGGGCAGAACTACTGAATGTCAAAATCTAGCTAACCTCCTAAACCAGTATTGCCTAGCTACAGGTCAGGAAATCAACATAAATAAATCTGGCTTGTTCTTGGGGAAACACTACCCACAGCCACTGAAGCAAAATTTGGCCAACGAACTACGGGTGCCCATTTTGGAAAAGACAGGTAAATATCTAGGTATGCCTTCTGATTAGGGTTCATAAAAAAAGGACATGTTTGCTTGGGTCCTTGAAAGAGTTCACTCGAAATTGGAAGGTGGAAAGAGAATTTCATTTCAAAAGGGGGAAATGAGATTCTGCTAAAAACAGTGGTTCAAGCATTACCATAGCATGCTATGTCAATATTCAAGGTCCCAGTATCTATATGCAGATCTATCAAACAGAAAATATCTAGGTTTTGGTGGAAAAATAACAAAAACAGATTTGGCATACACTGGAAAAACTGGGATCTACTGAAACAGAAAAAAGAGAATGGCGGAATGGGGTTCCGAGACTTACTTGCGTTCAATAAGGCCCTCCTAGGCAAGCAAGCTTGGCGACTCTTTCAAGATCCTTCATCGCTGTGTAGTCGAGTGTTCAAAGCTTTGTACTTTAACTCAACGAACTTCTGGCATGCAGACAGGGGGCATAGACCCTCATGGGGTTGGCTAAGTATCTTGTTAGGCAGAGACTCTATTATAAAACAACTTCAATGGTCTGTGGGTGATGGCAGCTCAATCAAGGTTAGAGAGGATAAATGGTTACCTGTTGGAATCCTTGGCGGCCCCGTAACCAGAAACGAACCCCAGACAGTGTCTAGTTTCATTTGTCCCGAGTAGAATTCCTGGAATGTGGACCTTCTGAATCGCTTCTTTGACGAACCCATTGTGTAGCACATACTTAAGTTAAAAATTTGGCTAGCTACAACAGTAGATCAACTGATCTGGAAAGGGACACAGGATGGTATTTACACAGTCAAGAGCGGATATAACTTCATTCAACAAACAGATACCTAGAAGCCCTCCCTCCAAGCCTCTTCTTCGTTTCAGACGCCCAAGAATGTTTGGAAACAAATATGGAAAGTAAAAACAGCCCCAAAAATTCACAATTTTCTTTGGTCTATATGCCAAAACGCCTTACCAACTAAGGAAAATCTCTTCCGACGGCGTATTATTGACAACCCAGTATGTACACTCTGTACTTCCACCTCTACAGAAACCACGGAACACTTATTTTTACATTGCCCATGGACACGAGGCATATGGAACCATCCCCAAGTTCAGATCAATATTTGCTCTTACAATACAGACCGGATGGATTCATGGATAGTAGACTTACTCAGTCAGAAAAGGGACGTTCCAGTATTTGAGTTCATCGCGGGTCTCCTATGGGAAATCTGGAAGGCACAGAACCACTTCGTGTTCTGTCGCCAGCGCATACTCCCAGATCAGCTCGTAGAGACTGCTTCCGGCTTCGCAAAGCTCCAGCTCTGAACACACAAACAGGACTTGACAGGAAACTCCGAGTGGCTAAACCCCAATCGCATCTAGCTTCCTCCACCGCAGGGATCGTTGAAGATAAACGTGGATGGAGCTTTCCCCACAGCCGATCAAAGGGGCGCCATAGCAAGCATTACCCGTGATCACACGGGCTGTTTGATCGGAGGTTTCACCCGAACCGTATCTGCGTCCTCTGCCATAGAAACAGAGACCCAAGCTTTGATACATGCTCTGAAGGATTTGCACAAGCAAAATAAGACAGAATCTCACCTGTTGTTGGAGTCTGATAGCCTCATACTGGTAGAAACCGTCAATCGGAGCTGTCCGCCACCGTGGGAGTGTCGTGCCCTCTTTGCCGAAATCGAAGAGCTGCTACGAAGCTTCAACAACCTTAGGGTTCTCCATTGCCGCCGTGAAGCAAATGCCCTAGCTGACTGGGCCTCCAAAGTCTATGGACGAGGGTCCATTTCGCAAAATTCGCAAAATTGGGTTAACTCTCCCCCCCAAAATCATGCTAGATATGCTTTGTAATGAAGCCCTAGTGAAGGGTTGTTCCTATTTCCCCACTTGAAGTTGGAATGTTAATATAGTTCCTTTTCAGACCAAAAAAAAAAAAAACTGTGACAAAATCTCGTCCAAGATGGAACATTGCTTTTGCATTCACTCCATAACAGCATAGGCCACGGTTTTACTGTACAGTTTTGGACTCGCTAAGTCTGAAAAATGATTATGGACGGCACTTCTCTCCTTGGCCTTTGAAGTTCTTACTAAATTTGTTCTTTAGTTTTCTTTTTCCCTTCTAATTCCGTGACATCAGGAATTTTCATAATAATATTTATGATATGAAGGTAAATATTACTTAGTTTGGAGCTTCAAATGGCATGTAGGTCATTAATTTTATGAGGTGCAAAAGGTGCAATGGACGATTGTCCGCAACCATGATCGCCCAAAATCCAATGCTTTAAAATTAAATTGATAGATATTGACATGTACATTAATGAAATAGCATGACAGTAATTAATTCACCCCCATATTGGTGGTAAAAAGGGACAAATATGCTCCAAGCTTAAGTATTGGATAAGTTGTGGGTAAAAAATTTACTGAGTCATGATTCTCTTAATATGTGGTAATTCTCGTAGAACATTTTGGTGAGTTCAAAATATTTTCTAATTTATTTGTATTTTGATTTGGTAACTCAATAAATATCTATTTTGAAAACCCTATAGTTGAGCCGTTGATCATTTTCTAAATTGTGCATATCTCTCTTCATTATGCCACTAAGTGTTTTAGCCACATGTCCTTAGTTTGTGACATTGAACATAATCTAGTAATGATTTCATGCATTGCACACCTCTCTTAACTATAACCAATTAATGCCCTTGATGACTTATTCATTTTAATTAACTATCTTCATTTAGCTAATCTTTTTTTTGGCTAATCTTATTAGATCACTTGTATCTTAGCTATTCTCATTGTCGTCCATGGCCGACAACCGGATTTGGAGACAAGAGTGGGCGGTGCAGGAAGATGAAGAAATTTTTTTAACTATTTTTTATTTCACCTCAGCTAACACGTGTCAATTTGTTATTAGGTATGAATAAAAAACGCGCATCATCATCGGCGGTGGACATGGCACTTTACAACCATCGAATATTTTCTCATTTCTATACAATTAAATAAAAAAAATATTATATATTTCCATCTCCCACATATTAGTGGTGACAATGCCACATGTGTTGAGATTCTTCAAAGTTAAGATGCTTGAGTTTTCGGGAGGAGAAGTAAAGAAAATAATACATGTATACGTGCATATATAAACACATATAGGCACACATGTCTATTAATTGACTAATTAGTGATAAGCATTTATCGTAATATGTTATGTCATTCACTTGTATTTGAGTGATAATACGATTTTATTTACTAGATTTCAGCTCACCCCTTAATTTTTCAGATATATAGGATAGATTCACCTCATGCACCATGTTACATAAAATGTTAAATATACTTGTACAGGATCCGAGATGATAAATGTTAAATATAATTCCACTGTCTAGGTTGATGTAGAATTACCGTAAGCCCTTGTCCGGGGGAAGGGCTACCTTTTTTAATTAAAAAATAAATAAATAGGGGCAAAATCGGAAATATGAAAAATTAGTGATGGTAGTTTTGAAAGAGAAAAATAAATTTCAGCATTCGGCGAAATGCTAAAAGCCCAAAGCTAATCCCTACTAGTTTTGACTTTCAAAGATTTTGCTTAAATAAAAGTTGAAAAAAGCAAAAAAATTGAATCAAATGGCCCAAAGATTTCCCACCAGATGGGCTAAAAGCCCATTGGAAATGCTAAACTAAATGCAGCTCTAGTACGTTGATATAGATGGTGAGACGATTGGACTTTGAGAGGGTCGGATGGGCTCCCTGGACATGACCATGGTAGAGATGAGATGATGACGTAGGCTATGGACCTGAGTTGAATGTTGATTTGGATAATGTACATGCTTTTATGGATTAGTATGGGTGTAGTGGCACTAGTGGACCCAGCTCTCCCCCCGAGACTTATGTAATGCATTATATTTGTTTGAATACTACGTGAAAGTGGTAATTAGTGGTTTTAATAGAAAGAGCGTTAAGCATACTAATTAAACTCACGCAATTTCTTGTATGGGATAGCATGAAAATTTTGTTGTGCTTTTGCATGTTATTACTAATTAAAACATATTTTTAGAAATGATACATCTCGCACTTTGCATTTGTCTTTCAGAATTAGAGAATCATTTGCCTTTCGGAACCCGTGAATGTAATAATGGACGGGCTTCTCTATTGCCACGAAGGGCATGAGGTGGTTTGTTTTGGCATTATCACTTTTCTTATGCAACAATCGTGTTATGAACTCACGTGTGTATATATATGTAGACACACACACATATATATAGACACGCGTAGAACATGTCACACTTGATAAAAAATATTAAAAGCATCATGTAGATACTAAAAAATGATCAAGAAAAGGGGATTAAGCCCAAGTCAAAATTGGTCGAAAAGACTACATTCGCAAATTATCGAAAGATTGAAAATTAAATTGACCAACATAAAAGGTCTACAACTAAATTGATATCCGCACAATAAGTCTAAATTTTTTTTGATAATTATCCCTTTAATACAAGACTATTAAAAGAGAGAGCCACAATATCTCAATTCTATAGTTATTGTTAACTCCCCTGTCTGGCAAAAAGTAATATTTACGTAAACTTCTTAAATCAAGAAGTCATAACTAAAGAGTGTTTCTTTCCTTCTTTAATTACCATCAGATGAACATATCATTCAAAATTAGTAATATTTATCCAGCTAGCTTTTTTCCATCAAAGAGCAAAGACTGAGCGCTAGATGTCAAGAGTTGTAATTACCGTCCTCCAGTAATAGTCCCGATAGCCAAGGAAGAAAGTGCTGGATTACGAATCTGTGCATCGAGTTGTCAAGACTTTGCGTTTTCTCATTGAAGCTTTGTCATGGTAGAACTTTACAACAAAATAATCAGATCTTTAGAACCTTACCAAAAGGCAAGAAGGAGCCCAAGCAAAAAAACTGCCTGTGGTGACTGAGCCTGCTCGTTTTGATTTGAGCAGAAAGGATACGTAGACTTCTACACTGGAAAGGCGTTCCTGCTTCTTCCATCATCTTCTTTACTCGATTCAAAGTTTTCGATCTCCTTAAGAATCTGAAACATCATACGGGGAGTGCTACATCTACACTTGGGCTAGAAGAGGGCGGACTCTCGAGAAAATGACATGAAAGTACACTCTTCTTCACCTCCATGGCCAAGTCTTCCACAGTTACAGCACTGAAATCTTCATGACCATACTGAGAAGTCACTTCTGCAAAGGAAAAGTGACTATTTGGCACCGCGATAGTTGCGCTTTTGTGAGCAGTGGAGCCTGTGTAGGCTTATCCTTGTGTTTTTCCATGAGTGTGTACCGTGTCTATACAAAACATACTTTGGAGTGACACATTTGCATCAGCTGTAGCATACCCAACTCTTGTTCCCTCATATAATGCAGCTTGCTGATCCAAGACCAGATTTAACATTTTCATGCAACAGTCAGTCAAAAAAGATGTCTAAAACAGGTGCAGAAATACATGGACACCACAATGAGTCGCACGTTTCGCATCTGCATTCTGTTGTGGACGCTTATTGCTTAATTATGCTTTCCTTTATTGAATTCCTACTGGGCGTGTAAAATTCAATTTTTACTTTTGTCACATCCATTGTGGGTATTAAAATTTATTTTACATATTGTTGATACCTAAATTTTGACGATTTAGTCATTCATTTATTGCAAAGAAAATTAACCCTAAACAAAAAATTTAGAATTAAATTACATAACTTATAGTTTTAGGAACCTTTATTATTTAGTTTATATTTTCAGTAATTGCATTTGCATTGGACTTGCGGCAGATGGACTTAATGAATGGTCTTGAACTTAATGGATTGGACTGAAAAAATAATAGTATTAAACTTTGGTCAAGTCCATTACTCTCTTCATGGCTGAAATTATTCACAATAAAGCTTTATAATTTGGGTCACATGGCAAAGAAAGCAATCGGCAGAATATTCCAAAATACTCATGTGTAAGAGATGGGCAGATTATTTTGTTGTTCTTAAGATCTCTCATATATTGGCAATTGGCATATCCACTTTTCTAATACAATTGAAGAAAAAGAGGATTGAGGGGATCTCGGCCGGCATGGAAAGGGAAGGAGAGCTGGTCGTGTGTTTAAAATGGAGTCAGTTATGAACAAATACTTGAAGGAGGAAAGATCAAATTCTCGGTCAAGAAATAATTGGAAAGTCACACCCTAAATCCTACAAGGATGGGAGTAACACGGCCGTCCTTCCATCCGAAGGACACAGCCTCAAACCATACCCAAAGTTAGGGGTGGCAAATGGATGGGTCGGGTCGGGTCGAAAATGGGTCGGCCCATATTTGACCCATTTAACCCGTTTTGACTCATATTCTTGTAGTGTAAATCTAGTGACCCATACCCGACTCATACCCGACCCAACCCGTATTGCTAAAACCCATATTCTAGAAAAACCCACTTCTACTATATGCTAATTGGATTAAAACTTCAAATTAAATTAAAAATAGTAAATAAAAAAAAAGTTTAAAAAAAAAAAACCTATAAATTGAAATATTTATAAAAAAATTAGACTATGCACAGGCTTTTTTTATTTGAAGTGAACATACCATTGAATAACTAAAAACTATAACATGAAAATTTTTTAATTAAATCTAAAAAGCTCATTTTTATGATTTTTTTATAAAAATAAAAAGTATTATTAAAACATTTTTATGCAATACAAATTTTTTAACAATCTTTATGCAATACAAATTTAATGAAAATTTTTTATAATTCTTTTTAAAATATTTTAAAAAAATCGAATTTTCAATTTTTTAAATATAATTTTAATTATTTTTATTTAAAAATATAATTTTTAATTTTTAATAATTATTTTTCTCTTCTTCTCTTTTCTCTTTTCTTTTTTTGTTCTTCTTCGGCTGGCCGCTAGCCACGACAACGACCGGCGACCAGCCACAAGCGAGATCGAGCTCGCCGGTGTCGGGTGGGGCTCAATCTCGACAAATCCGGCGAGGCTTGAGCTCGCCAGTGTCGGGTGAGGCTCAATCTCGCTGATCTAGCGAGGCTCGAGGCCCCGCTTGACGCTGGTGAGCTCGAGTCTTGCCAGATTTGGCGAGGCTCAAGTTTCGCCAGATCTGGCGAGGCTCAAGCCTGCCAGTTGTCGGCAGACCGCCGGCGAGCTTGAGCCTCGCCTAGCCTATTGCCGCTAAGGAAGGAAGAGAAAGAAAGAAAAAAGAAAAAAAAAAATTGAAATATGAAAAATAATTATAATTTTGCTTTAAAAAAAAACATTTTTATAAAGTTAAAAAAGGCCATGGGTTTAAACTTTAAAGTGGGTTTCCTTTCCTAATAACCCATTTAGACCCATTTCTTTTGTGTTTTATTTTATCATACCCATATTTAACTTTCACTTGACCATATTTCTAATTAACTAAAATTTTCATACTTGACCCATTTATGACCCAAATTTAACTTCAAAGACTATCGATAGCACTCTTTGACCCATTTAACTAAAAATGGGTTTGGAAATAAATGGGTTAATGAACCAAAGTCCACTTCCAAAGGTCCCCATCGATAAGCACTCTTTGACCTACTAGTTACTAAGCCAAAGGACCTGAAAGGTTTGGACCCAAGTTAAATGGGGTGAGTAAATATGGGTAAAAAAATGGGTTAAGTGAAGGTTAAATAATAAATATCTTCTAATGAAAGTTAAATATGGGTCGGTGAATGTAAAACACAAAAAGAAATAGTCTAAATGGGTTATAAGGAAACTCATTTTAAAGTTTAAACCCTTGGCTTTTTAAAATTTATAAAAATGTTTTTTAATAAAAAATCAAAATTATAATTATTTTTCATATTTCAATTTTTTTTTTTTCTTTTTTTTTTTCTTTCTTTTTCTTCATTCCTACCGGCGGCTAGCAAGGGGACGGCCGGGCCGCCGATCGGCGACAAGCCTCGCCAGATCGGCGAGGTCGAGGCCTCGCCCGACGCCGGCAAACTCGTTCCTCGCGGGCGAGTCTCGAGCCTCGAGCCGTCGCCGACGAGGATCCGGCGAGATCGAGCCTCGCCGACGTCGGGCCGAGCTCGAGCCTCGCCAGATCCGGCTCGAGCTCGCCGGCGTCGGCGAGGCTCAATCTCGCCTGATCGGACGGCAAGGCCGAGGCCCCACTCGACGTCGACGAGCTCAATCTTGCCTGTGGCGGAGCCATCGACCATCGTCGTGGCCGGTACTAGCCAAAGGAGAAGAAAAAAAAGAGAAAAGAAAAATAAAAAACAATTATTAAAAAAAAAAAATTATATTTTAAAAATTTTAAAAAATTAAAAATTTGATTTTTTAATAATATTTTAAAAAGAACTATAAAAATTTTCCATAAATTTTGTATTACATAAAAATTGTTAAAAAATTGTATTACATAAAAATGTTTTAACAAAAAATAGGTTTTAGCAATATGGGTCGGGTCGGGATGAGTCACTAGATTTACATTACAAGAATATGAGTCAAAACGAGTTAAATGAGTCAAATATGGGTCGACCCATACCCGACCCGACTCATCCATTTGCCACCTCTAATGTATACAAAGCAATACAAAACTTCATAACTCAAACTCAATATATAAAATACATATCAAATCATATAATAATTATTTCTTATCATCGAAGCCTTATACTAATATGAAAACTCATTTAAATCACAATCAAAAGTTAAGTATCAATGGTCAAGTCCATTGAATAATCTTCATCAAAAACACATATCGATAGTCTATCCATTGATTCATCTCATATCAAACACACGTCGATAGTCCATCCATCGACCAATCTTTTAATCAATACCTAACTATGATCATGACACAACGCCTTGTGACAATGCGATCAAGATCCCCCTTGGCAAGGTTTCCACCTATAAAGCCGGTGGCTCGACCCATAAGGATATCCTAAACCTGGTATGCATATCCCCAAAAACCCCTCACTGGATCACAATCACATTAAGCATAAATAATCATCCTCTTATACCAGAAATTCAATTCAGAAATCAATATCTTAAACCAAACAAATAACATTTTGTAGCATAGCCCATCATCCATTTCATATCAATTTCTCAAATCATCATAAACCTTTTCATAAATTAGTCGCAAAGCCATTTCATATGTATTCCTCCACTTATTTTGTATAACACGTTTTTCAAACATCCATAATCAACCAAGGAGTAGCAATTGCTCGATCCGGCTTTTATGCAATAAAAATGCTCTTTTCGATTCAATATATATACATATATATACTTTAAGAAATGATTTTACAAAACCAAAGAAAATATAGTGTCATTCACCTCGTTGTCTACAACCAAACGACAAATGATACTTGTATCGTCGAACTCACCGCCCTATCAAATAACCATGAATAATGTTAAAATCAAAATAAAACTTTATCTCAATTACAAAACAGATAACTCTCACAAAAGGACTCCTACGAGCTAACAAATCGCATAACCAAAGCGATTGTTCAAGCTATTCACAACACAGAGTTTAAGCGCAAAACTTAATCGCGCCTTAACTTTCTCCTCCGAACCCCGATCCAAACGTACTTATAGTCAATGGAAAGCCTTTCAAACATACTACAAGAATCCCAACTTGGCCACCCCAAAATCAAGCCGAAAAATTGACAAAATATGGGCTCAAAGCTGCTAGATGCGTACTGTTCACTGCGCATGGAAAACTTCGAAATTTTATTTCGGACAAACCATAAGCTCAAATCACAATCCGTAAAATCCTATGGCTCCACAACACCATAAATTATGATTTCTATAAAAATACGTGGCTCAACAACTCCAAAATCGGACTTCGCCATTCGATTTTCCCAAAACTCCGAATTTCAAACCCTAACTCCGAAACTACTCTGATTGGAAGAATGAAGAGTGCAATCACTTACTGAGCGTTGTAAATAAGCTTGGTGAGTTGCCCACAGCATGAACACATAAAGCCCTCTCTCTTCTTTCCTCTCTTTCTTCTTCTCTCCTCTTTTCTTTTGCTGCCCGAACGTGGGCCTTCTTTTCTTTTTTTATCTCTTCCCCTTTTTGTTTTCTTTTTCTTTCTTTACTTAAAGTGGTCCCACCACCTTTTCTTTGACCTAGTAAAAAAATCTCAAATATTACATAAAGCAGAGCCTTATTGGAGCAAGAATTGAAGAAAATAACGTGTGAGAGACTGAGGAGGGTTCGGCCAAGCATCACATGGCCGAACTTCACATCATTTGCTGCCATTCCGGCCGTCACGGGACGGTGACCAATGCCACGCCTCCCTCCCGACGACAAGGTGACCTTGCCGTGATACCTCCAGAAAGCTATGAGATTGACGACGACTGGTTGCTTCCTTCCTGTCGAACCCGCGATGTTGTTGCTGCTCCTCGTTGTGGCCAAAGCTACCAATTGCACGGCAATCATCAAGGAGTTCAGATGTTCCATAATTGCTCCAGCAGATCTTCGTGGTCTTCTGTTCAACATTTTGCAGTCAAGGAAAGGCCAGAGTACATTGAACACGGCCACGATTGAGAAGGGAGATACAGAGAGAGTTAGGGAAAGAGAGTAAGAGAGAGAGCGAGAGAATTTGTCTTCATCTGTGGCGGACTCCCTTAACTGGCTCTTTCGAATTACGCGTACAATTAAAAAAAGAGAATAGAGAGCACTTCAAGGAGAAGAAACAAGTGGCAGCTGTAAAAAAAAATATTGTGAGGGAATACAGACACTGACACCTTAAAATAAGGAAGGCGATCCTATCACCCAACCTGAGTTATGAGGCAGATGAGGCGGCCCCTGAAAGATCCAAGGCAAAAAGAAAAGAGGGGAAAAAGGTCAAAGGTTCGCAATGATCGGCTTTGTGGCGCTCCCTTATGTCGCCTCGTCTTCTTCGTGCACGAAGAGCTGAGCTTGATCTTGTGACGGCACTGTTGTTTCTGCTTCCTCGCGCCTGCTGTCACGAAGAAAACGTCGGCACCTGGTTACCGTGTTCTTAATCGTAGAGCTGCTGACTGCCCCAGTTTCCGGGCGCGCTTCGCTTGGATACCGCTCCGCCTGGTCAACACGGACCTGCATCATCATCAATTGCAGCGTCTTCGGCAATTTTTTCGTGTCCCGTGATCTAACCTTCAGCGAATCGTCCAGTAGTCGCGACCGCTCTTCAGCAAGTCATTGAGGCTTCGGCAAGTTTCCGGGTCGCCAGTCTGCATCTCAGTACTCACAGCCATACCGGAGAGCCCAGCAGTCCTGGAATCCTAGTTGCCGTGCTTTCATGACTTCCCAGACCAGCATCACTGGGTTCCAATAGCATTACGTTGCTTCAAGTTAAGTACATCTTCTCTATCATTGCAATTTATTTATTATTTTGATTATAGGCTGATATTTTGGATATCGGATGAACAAGTTGCTTTCAAAATATCTTTTAAAATAAAATAAGAAAGGACCGAAAGGACATTAGAGCTATCTATTCCCAAACTTTTTTTTTTTTTTTTTTTGCCAAATCCCCGAACTCATTTAATTTCTACTAGTTCTATGTACTTCTCCCAACACTTTACTTGGTATCTAATCGGTCCATTGTAAATCGATTAGTAGCGACTCCCAAATAAAATCATTTACATGTTAGAAAACTTGTTGCGAATTGATATGTGCTTGAGAGAACTCGAGTTAAGTTTAAACTTAGTAATCATTTAACTGAACTAAGTTTAAGCTTTGTGATCCTTTAATTGAACCCTTGGGTGGTTTATCCGAGGTTAAGTCGCAACACATATTCAATGTTAAATAGGAGATGTGTGGGTAGGTGTGGTTACATAACTATCTCTAATGACAAATGTCACACATCTAACAGTGAATTTGTAAAAATAATCTTTATAATGATGGTGGATCTAATAAAATTCCAAAATAAAATAGAGAACTAACAAGGAAAATGTGCAACGGATTACTTTAATAGAATAAGACTTATTCAGGATTCACCTTTATTTGTGCCTATTATGCTAGCAATTAAATCCATCCTCCTGAACTTACATAATGACCTTATTTCTTTGCATGGCATCCATATCCATTTAACCTCTCAGCTCCAAAAATTATCCTATAAGTAGAGAGACAAAAACTCTTTTCTTGTTCAACTTACATTATGTGGCTTACCTTTATATCATAGAATAAGTAAATATTCTTACTTGTTAGGACAATTCAACTTTCACTGTTAATTTCAAAACATATATTTTTTAGTTAACATGCTTTTCAAGTATCAGGTGATTGTTCACCCAAATAATCACAAGATATTATTCTTCATGAATTATATTGTTATTTCTCAAAAATACTATTGTGATCATCGTTAATTATATATACAAATTTCCTTGGCTTATTCACGTGAAGTTTCAACTCACACCTTAACTTATTGATTGGCTTAGTGAGATATTCTCATATAATTAGGTAACCATTTGGATATCTGGTGACCATGTCTAATGGTGACATACTAAGCGATTGCTCTTAAAAAATAATTATTTGCTAAAGCCTTTGACATTTCATCATTTAGTGATCATGTTATGTTTCAAGAGCCTCTCAAAATTTTAATTTTTTTTTTTTATGTGTACATTTTTTTGTTGATCTTTTATAAATGTATATTTTATAATGTCAATTGATATAATTGTTATTAGAAAAATTATATTTTGATTGATAAATTACCTTCTATGTCATAAGAATTTTCAAAATTATGATGGGTGGAATTTCTTTTTAAAAAAAACATTATATGTGGAAATATATCTCAAGTTTATCTGGTGGCCAATCTCTTTGATATCCCACGCGTGATTTTAAATGCATATGTCATAAAGAAATTGATAGTGAATATTGTGATAGCACTAACTCTTAAGGATATATTTAGCAATCCAAATGATAGAGCATCTGCCTTTGTTGTAATTGTGAAGTAACTTCTTAAGCCTCAATGATTGATATCCTTCACAATAGCTAGCTCACTAGAAATTTTACCCAAAAAGAGAAATGATGGATGCTTAAATTTGCTAAGGAAAGTATGGAATTTAACCTAATGTTGAATATTACTGAATTAGTAATATTATTACTTCTATTTCATATATATATATATATATATATATATATTGTTCTCATTTTCAAGTTTCTAATAGATTCCTTCTTTTTTGTTAATAAATTTTCGTCTTATTTCCTCAAGAGTTACTACGACAATCGCAGCACCATCGCAGTTGAAGTCATTGTCCAATCATGAGTACTCTCTCTCTCTCTCTCTCCTGCCTTTTTATAGTTCTTGAGCTTTATTTAGGGTTCATTTGTTTTGTAGAAAATAGGCCATTTTTCCGGAAAATATTTTCCCAAAAGTCATTTTCAAGAAAATGACTATATTTTCCAAAGTGTTCGGTGAAACCCGAACTTTGAGTAGAAAATATTTTCCATCATTCGTTAGCTAATTTAATTGTTTGGGAAAAATTATCAAAAAAATTGAATTTTAATATTTTTAATTGACCAAAAAAGTTTTATTTTTTATTTTTTAAATGAAATTTTAATTATTTGTATTTTTAAAAATCATATTTTTATTATTTTTTTCTTTTTTCTTTTTCTTTTTCTTTTTTCCTTTTCTTTTCCTTCCTTCTTCCTCCCTCCTCCTCCTTCCTCCTTCCTTCCTCCGCCGCCACACGCCTAACGATGGTCGGCCGCCCTAGCGGCCAACCAAGACCTAATCGCTAGATCCGGCAAGCTCGAGGCTCAGCCAATCTCGCCCGAGCTCCCCAGAGGTTCGCCGGGCTCTAGCGAGCCACGAGCTTGCCGGATCTGGCAATGGAGCTCAGGCTCGCCTGGATCAGGAGCCCGAGCTCCGCCGCCAGATCCGGCAAGCTTGCGGCTCGCCAAAGCCTAGCGAACCTCTGGCGAGCTCGGGCGAGGCCCAAGCCCCGCCCAGCTCGCCAAATCTGGCAAGGGCGGAGCTCGAGCTGGCTCGCGGCCACGGCTAGTTGCTGACCACCGTTGTGGCCGGCAATCGGCCAAGGCTAAGGAAGAAAGATGAAAAGGAAATAAAGAAAAGAAAAGAAAAAAGCATAAAAATAAAACAAAAATGTGTTGGTGAAAAGAAGTAGGGTGGAAGAAGTCATGGAAAATGTTTTCCACTTTCAAAAGTGGAAAACATTTTCCTTATCTTTGAATGTTGTTTTTTCTAACGATGGAAAACATTTTTCTTGAGTAGTTTATTTTTTCCGTGGAAACGAAAACTAGAAAATCCGGAAAACGTTAATTTACTTCACTTTTCAGCCATTGCTTGTCTCTGTTAGGGAAATCCCTCCACCGTCCATGGCGGCTATCGGAGCCTGTCTCTTCCCACCAGGCTTCTCGTCTTGTCTCCGCCATCCTTGGTGGCGACTGAGTTCGGACCTAGATTGCAAAGTCATGCGGACTCGGATTGTAAAGTCTATTGCTCCAGACTTTACATCCGAACGTAACACAAGCCCCAATCATATAACGGCTAGTGCTCAAGATTGATTTGATTGACTTAATTGATTGACAATTAGATCCCCACCGGAGCTTTACTTATGGTCTACCTTTGTCACTCAACGGCTACCAAATCTTCTTGATACGAGCTGTCCAATGGGTATATTGGAAGACGATCCTCGGGATACTGTCTAACGGCTAGTTTGGAAGTGGAGGAGTATTTAAGGAGATGAAGGACCGATGAGCAAGTAAGAGATAGAGTGTAGAATTTATAATTCCAAAGTCTGAGCGATCTTCTATCATACACTTGTCTCTCGTGAGCTTAAATGTTTGTGATCTTGAGAGAAATACCAAAAGAGTGACTTAGTGAGATAGTGTGATCTACTACTAAGTGTTTGCACTCAAAGTTGTAATCTCTTGTTGATTGCATAGTGGAATCCAGCCAAGAAGGCTGTTAGCGTGGGAGAGTGGACGTAGGCTTGAATTAAGCTGAACCACTATAAACATTGTGTTCT
Organism: Eucalyptus cloeziana; assembly: GCA_014182715.1. Taxonomy (NCBI): domain Eukaryota; kingdom Viridiplantae; phylum Streptophyta; class Magnoliopsida; order Myrtales; family Myrtaceae; genus Eucalyptus; species Eucalyptus cloeziana. The sequence goes on from CM024642.1 coordinate 21,798,726, forward strand.
TATTCTCTTCTCTAAACTCTTTATTGTGTTAAAGTCTGATCTCGCTCAAAGTCTGCTGTTCTTCAGACTTTGCTCACAACTTATTTTATTCCGCATAATTTGCCAAGGTTTTGTTTAAACACCTATTCACCCCCCTCTAGGTGTTGTTACTAGCACTCTCAATTGGTATCAGAGCCAAGTGCTCGGTTTATAAAAGTGTTTTTACTTTTGAGCTAAAGATCTTTTATGGCTAGTATCTTGGCACCAGGACTTATGGAGGGACAAAGCAACATAAGGCCACCATATTTTGATGGAAATGAATACAACGTGTGGAAGAACAAAATGAAAGCATTCCTAAGATCCATAGATCCCTTGCAATGGGATGTTGTGGAAAGAGGAATCAATCCCATAGCCGTCTACATCAAATAAGAATGGCAAAGACAAAGAAACCAAACCCCTTGCTCCTATGTCTCGGACGGAGATGTCCAAAAGAGAAGCGCTTAATGCAAAAGCCATTTATTCCTTATATTGTGCTTTATCTCCTACTGAATATAACAGAATCTCTTCATGTGAAACAACAAAAGAAGTTTGGGATAGACTTCATGTTACATATGAAGGAACTGATCGTGTAAAAGAGACAAAAGTAAACTTCTTGCTCGGCAAATATGAATCCTTCAAGATAAAGCAAGGAGAGTCGATTGGAGATATGTTCAACCGTTTTACAGAAATTGTAAATGGTTTGGCGTATCAAGGTCATCCAATTTTTTCTCCAATGAAGGTCAACAAACTCTTGCGAGGTCTCTCAAAAGATTGGAACCATGTCAAGACTTCAATCCGGGAAACTCAGAGGATTATGCCACTCTCCGTTGATGAATTGATTGGCACTCTTCAATCCTACGAAGTGGAACAAATTGTTGACGAAGATCCCGAAGGTAAGAAGTCCATCGCTTTAATATCTAACGTTGATTCTGTTGATACAGACTCAGAAAATGACATGGACGACGAAGAACTTGCTTTTATGATCAAGAAATTCAAAAGGCTGAATAGAAAAGGAAGTGAATTCCGTAGAGGAAGACAATACAAGCAGAATGGCCAGAAAAGAACAATAAAAGAATATGATGAGCAAGGAAATCTATGCTTGATGGCACATTCGTAATCGTAGTCCGATTCAGACACAAACTCAGAATCCGATGAGGAAATCGAGGTAAGCCATTCAAGAATTCCTACTAAAGTTCTTAAGTATATAAATGAGTTATGCTTAAATCTCAAATCTTCTCTTAAAAGGATCTCCAAACTTAAAAAGGAAAATTCTTGGCTTAGGCAACAGGATCTTTCTCAAAAAGAAAAGTTTGAAATTTTGCAAAAAGATTTTCTACAAACAAAAGAAAGTCGAGATTTACTTGTCAAGGAAAATGATTTTTTAAAGAAAGAACTTTCAAATATTTCGACAAAATTTTCAAATGGATCAAAACATTAGAGCATATCCTTTCTATACAAGTACCTTACTATAATAAGTCGGGACTTGGTTTCAATAAGGAAAGTGATTCTCTAATTGATTTTCCTAAAGTCAAGGAGAGACTTAGACAAAGACCTTCAAAGGCATTTTACAAAAATCATTTTCGAAAAGGGTTTATAAAACCTGTTGGTCAAAATGTCCTCGAGTGTTCAAATTATGGAAATTCAGAACACTTTGAGAAAGAATATCCTAAAGTCTGGAGACCTATTAAGAAAGATTGGATAAAAGCAGCATATTCTACTAACTCTCATGGACCCAAGAAAAAATGGGTACCAAAGAAAATATGAGTTATTTTTTTGCAGGATATAAAGGAAAAGAAGAAAGAGAAATTGATTTTATAAAGATCATATCCTATGATTTGTTTTATTGAAGAAAGAATCATGCGATTTATTTTTGTGATTCGTGCGTTGAGATTTGTTTTAATACATGTGATCATTTTTGCTTAAGAGACAAATGAATTTATTTGGTTTGATTTTATACTCTCAGATTTTATCATATTTTGCCAAAAAAAAAAATCTGTTTTACGTAATATTAAATTATTACGCGAGATATTCCTAGATATTCAAGAATTTTATTCTCTCTGATTTTATCGTGCTATGACCAAGTGAGAATTTCTTTTTAAGATATTATTGAGATGTTCTTTCCTTAAATAATATGTTATGATGAGTTTGGAAAGAATATTTGATTATGGAGGTTTTATATTTTGCTCTAACGTCATGGAAGGATCCAAATTGATGGATACCAAAAAGGAAATGAGTTGATTGCAGGAAATTCAATAAGGCAAGAATGATTGCGAATCTACGCAAAATTTGGTGCAATCAGAAAATATCTCCTACGAAGATTGGTAATGTTTTTTTAATCAATGGTATATTTGAAACATATACCTTGGGTAAGAGAAATTTTTTTTATCTTGCCTTGCAAATTTCTACGTGCATTTATCATGATTTTGGATGATTGTTTATTATATTGCGAATATCTTTTGTCATAAATATAAGGTATTGCAATTTTGGCACGTGATAGAAATATCTATTTTCCTTTTGCAAAATGCATATTTGAAATTTATGCTCAAGGAAATCCTTTGATCTTGAAAGATATTACTGCATATTCATGGATATTCTTGCTATATGCTTAGAAGACATATTATATCTAGCAAGTTTGATCCGCAAATCAAACGAAGATATTACGTGACATTTTTGCACAAATGATTATCTATTATACAAGATTTTGCAGGTGGCAATAGAATCTTCCATATGGAATTTGAAAGCTTGATCAGAAAATTATGAAGATTCTATACTATCTCCTGGAGGCTAAAAAAAAAAAAAAAAAAATCTATTCCTTGTGCAAAACTCTTGCTTATTTCATGTCCAAAGCGAAGATTTCAACGACTGCTAGACTTTAGTGTCAAAGTCTGTTCTATATCGAAGTCTCACAACTCGCAGACTGATTCGCCATTTCAAGGAGCAAGTATCCTCCACAGCCATCGGAACTGCCTTTCCTTCGTCGAGGCCAGTTAGTTTCGCAGAGAAAGGGACGCGCTACAAGAAGGACGGAGAAAAAGGGTTGACGCCGTTCGCGGAGGACGTGGAGTTGGAGAGTGGACAGGAGAGGCTGAGGAGGTTCTTCGACGAGGCTAAGGATCTGACCCGATGGGATGGTGGACCGCCTCGCTGGTTCTCTCCTCTGGAGAGCGGTTCTCGCTTGGAGAAGTTGCCCCTGCTTCTCTATTTGCCTGGTGAGTCCACTCTGATCAACATTCTTGCTCGTGGTTGAAGGATGTGCAACCGTTCGAATTCGTTGCCTCTATGATTCGTAGTTGAAGTGATAAGACAGGAGTTTGAGAGTTGAACTGGACTTACATTATGGCGCTTTTGTGAATTCGACCATGACGATATCTAGATATTCTTGCTTAGGATGGCATCTTTTCGATAGGGGTAAGCATGGTCCTAGAGTAGAACTAGGAACGTGAGAATCAACTCAGTAGGTATTGGTCCGTTCCAAATTTTAGGCTATAAATTTGTTTTGACAAATAACTTGGAACCTATAACTTAAAATAAGTTTTTATGTTTTTCTTGTTTTATGTCTTCGTGAAATCATACGATATTTCATGGTGTCCAATGATAATGAGCTGAGTTTTCATTTCCGGCGATATCAATGATTGATACTTTTACTTTATTAATATTTTTATAATCTTTATGTATTTACATATAAGTTGTAATCAATAGATTATGACATATGATGATCGTTAAAGGTGATCATTCATTACAATCATTTAATTAATAGTACAAGTAGAACTTGGGTAAACCCTGAAACCGATTCCAAAACTTATGATAGGATAAATTCCAAGTTGCTAAGTATGCAGGATAGGTTTCTTTTTTTTTATTTTTTATAGGATGTTAATCCTACTCTAATTCACAAATCAGACTTGTGTCTTTAAACAGTGGGGTGGAACGAAACTCACTCCCGAAATGAAATCGTCAGAATGGGGATTTAAACCCCAACCTCTCCCTTCCAAGAACCCTAAAGTGGTTAGGATAAGTTTCAAGTGCCAAAAATTATAGAACTTATTTTAGCAAGTAAATTCTAGATTTTACTTGGACGAAACTTGAAATCGCTTGCCCCTCCTTTTCAATTTATAATTGCTCTCTTTACTGCGAGTAGCGATTGAGATTCAACAGTATCAGTTTTCTTCCGTTATAAAGCTGTTGATGTACAGCTTGGAGTTGGAGCTTTTCCGCTTTTACGTTCAGACGTCACTCTAATCTAATTACTAGCTGCTTTGTTTTCTCCTGAATAAGTCATGTTTCTGCGAATCTTATTCGGTATTGATCGAAGCCTTCGTGCCTTTCGATATCCCGATATCTTGTTTCTCAGGAATCGACGGCACAGGAGCTGGGCTTACTTCGCATCTCAAGAAGCTCGGAAAGTACGCATGTCTACTCTTCCTTGATCATTCAATCTTCCAGTTTAGCGCTGAATTTTCAGCATCTAATTCGACTTATTGCCAAAATGCATCAATCGTCTCTCCACTAAATTTTTTCCCGCACTCTGGATCATGTGCGCCCACCTGAACTGAATAAGGAAATGAAAGAAGGTCAAAAAACAATAGCAGTGACTGGCAACATGGGGCAGCTAGTTTGTTTATGAACATTCAACCTCAATCCTTTCCATTTAGATCAGTTATCAAATAGCACAGTTTGAAAAAACCATAAGTACATCAATTAGAAGCAGTATGCCTTCTGTTCAGATGGATTTGCTCTGGTACATATTAGAGATATGATGAAGCTGCTTCACAAATCAGTTTTCTTTTCTCATTCCTAATAAATCTGATGAAAACTCGTTCGCTTCCCTGTTCACTGTAAAAAAGTTGGTGATGTTGCACCTTTCATTAGGTTTAAAGGCTCTTTCATTTGAGATGAAAGACGGAGCCTGTGTTACCCTACAATCATCTACAGGCTTCTCAGGCTATTGATGAATATACAATCTGTTTCATTCAATAGATGGTGCACTTCATTGTTTACTGCAGCAGGAAATAGCTAACTAATTAAATGTCTTCATGTATGAAGGATGTTCGAAGTTCAGTGCTTGCACATCCCAGTCATGGATAGAACATCATTCCGAGGTCCTCCTCTTTCTTACTCTTTCCAACTGCTTCGCCCATTATGAATAGATGGTAACAATCTGAAGATAATGTCATTTGTAATCAACAATTTAACTGAGGTGCTTTTAACTCCATTACGTAGTAAAAGCATATCATGTTATTATGGAGTTGTGAAACAGCAAAGCCAGGTTACAATAGATGCTTTGAGTTCTCTTATCTTAACACCAGTCATATGAGTTGATAACTCTAATCAATTTGCATGGCTCAGAACTGGTGAAAATGGTTGAGAGAACAGTAAGATCGGCGAACGACCGCTTCCCAGATAGACCTATATATATTGTTGGAGAATCACTGGGGCTGCCTTGCATTAGCTGTTGCAGAGCGCAACCCTGACATTGATCTTCTTTTAATCTTGGCCAACCCAGGTGAGAAGAAATTTCCAGTGAAGTTAAATAAATACAGCAGGATGAGGAATTTGAGTTATTATATCAACTCAGGAATGATCATATTTCTAACTCATGGTCTATGGAAAAACAGATAAGACAAGAGGCTTACATCCATGCAGCCTTTTCTTGTGTTAAATGAAATGCTCTATATGAGTTTTGCAGCATCCACATTGAATTATATTGGATTAAGGTCTAGCTTCTTTTAGAACCAGTGTCAGTTGTGGCAGCTTTGCTCACTAGATATGGAACATCACACATATTTCTTTGCAGCAACATCTTTTGACAAGTCGCAAATGCAAGCTTTATTCCCTTTCTGGGAGTTAATGCCAGAACAATTGCAGCTAAGCTATCCTTTCATCCTGAGTTTGATGGCAGGTTTGCTTTTCTTTTTATTATTTGCATCGTGCTACACTTTTTCCCATAATGCAGAAAATGTTTCAGGTTTGTTTTTCTCACTTCTTATAATATACCATGCTACTGGCTTAGGTAGGCTGACAATATGGTAATTTATGGTTGGGGTCTAGAGAACATAAGTAGAGAGAAGAATATTTGAAGAAACTTTTGAGACATGCCACATCCTTAAGCCAAGAAGCTAGGGGCAAAGCTTGGTGCCTGGCTGCAACTACATCATCATGAGCAATATAGTGACTGCTTACTAATCCTAGATGAGCCTGTTTTGATTTTTTATTATAAACCTCCGGACATGTTTGCATTCGGACCTAATTGAAAGTAAATGTTATTGGAGATTTCATCTTCAAAAACAAATGACTGAGGATAGCACAGGCACAGTTGCCTGTTAATGTCATGGGAACCACTCTTGCGTATTTTCTTACCTCTCTGTACTAACTGCCTCTCTTTTACAACCTCCATTAATTTGTGGTGTGACAATTACAGGCAATCCCCATAAACACGTTCCATAGAATGATGATTTTCCAATTTTTGGAATACCTTTTTGCTTGCTGATGGTGAAAAGGTGGCACCAGCTGCTGTGTAAATGTGTTGGGGTGGGGGGCTGATACTGAACTGCTTCTGAAGTGCCGTGATAGTTTGGGAATACGCAGTATAAGTATCATATATATCTGTCTGCAGCCATGCTGTAATTTTCTCCACTTATTCCAGTTCATTTCTGGCAATTGTAAGGTGATTATTTGAGCACATTCAAGGCCAGCACAGAAAAAGGGCTTCCTCCACAGCAAACAGTGAAAGATCTATCAAAGGACTTATTGACGATGTCATCTTACTTATCTGTAAGCTAAACTATGGCCGTCATTTTCAAGAGACTAGTATGCTTTCCTGCAATTTATTTTCCTTGTATTCATGTAATGAGTAGAACTCTTCCTAATTATATTTTCTTCAGCCATGAACAACAGGCAAGACTCGGGCAATGTATGTCCACTGTAATTTTTTTGTTGGAAAAAGATTCATGGCAAAATTTGCAGGTTCTTGCAGATATTCTCCCTAAAGAAACACTTCTGTGGAAGCTTCAGATGCTTGAATCGGCTTCAGCATATACAAATTCACGCATTCATGCTGTCAAGGCAGAGACTCTACTTCTAACAAGGTCCTTATTTATCCGTTTCTGTCAGATCTCATCTAATTATATGCTGGAGACTGGAGTATATGATGGCTATGTAGATTTTGGCAGAGCAAATATTCCGAGCCAGTCTTATTGATGTCTCACGCTTCTCTTAAATAGCGAGGAGGAAACATGATACTGACACATGGATATCTTACAATAAAGGCAAATGAGGATCTACTTGTTATCCTCTTGTACTGTCATTGGATTTCTTTTCTTAACTACTAAGTCACAAATTCGTTTAGTTTCATAGGGCTATTAGTGAATCAAACTAAATGGATTCTCTCACATGATAGTGAGACAGATATGAAAAATTTCAAGCATGTAACTATAATCAAGTAAAATCTGCATCTTGCAATGAGCAACATAAAACATTCTGCATTGAAGAGAGATTTACAAGGGCTGGAAATGCCAAAAAAAGGGTAATCAGAGTTTAAGGCATGCGTTAACCCATTCGCATGTTAAAGACAGCTCATTTTCATTAATTCAGATATTAGATGGTAAAAACAGGCACTGCAGTGCGACTACAGTTGCAGTGGATATTGTTCCAATATCTTAAGCATATTTGTCACAAAGCTGGTTAGAGAACCCGCAACAAGTAGAAAGAGAGACAGAAGGAAGAGAGAAGGAATAGAGAGAAGGAGGAGAAGGAGAATGTAAAAGAAACAAAGAGAGAACTGTAGTTTTCTGTAGTAACAGAAACCCTACACCCATTGTATTTATATTGAATATAAATTGTATATGACAATAATACCCTTATGTAAGTAAAAAAGGAAATAAAACTCTGATAATAAAAGAAGGAAATAAAACTATGATAATAAAGGAAATTTAATTAAAGTAACTTAACAATATTCAAAGGCTACAACCTCATTTGGAAGAACTTCAATGAGTTTTTTTCTACTAAAAGTTAAATTATTGTCTTAATTCAACTGCATAGTCATTTGTTAAGATCTATATAACACTGGCTAGTGGCAAAGCTACTGCTGCTGTGGATTCATCCACTGTTCCGAGGAAAGGCCATTGTTATCCTTCGTTTTCTTTGCCTGCACCAACTTGATTTTGTGAGCATGATGGTCACATCTCCTTGCTTCTTTTCTTGGTGTTGGGTGTTCTATCAGCTTATTAGGCGCTTGGCCTTTGTTAAACTTCTTCAACCTTCCCTTTTGTCCCCTTTCCTCATCCTTTATTCTGAAGATGCGCAAAATTCTTATTTGCAATCGTCATGTATCTCTGTGAGTAAATCTTGAACTTACTTTAATTGGGATTTGTAATTTTAGTGGGAAGGATCGGTTATTACCAAGTCAAGCAGAAGGTGCTAGACTAAACGACGCACTGCAGAGAAGTCAAATCAGTAAGTTTGATGACTGCAGTCATTTCCTCTTCTTGGTAGGTTTCTCTCTTTCCAGAAGCTGCTATTATGCATGAACTACAATCTTGTATGTGTGTTGCAATTTCAATAAAAGGGAGAAGGAAAAAAACACCCTAAGTAAGAACCGAACAAGCTTTTGTTTGGCAAGTCCTTTCTAGTTTGGTTTACCATAATAACTGAAAATGTCACACAGGGAAACAAAATATAAACTTGCTGCTAGCCTGGAATGCTCCTTACTGGAAGACTATTTGACTTCTGAATTTGCACTGTCTCGAATCCCAATGTTGGGTGCTATCATGGTGGAATTGTGTGGAGCCATTAATTTTAAAATTACTCCTTTGATTGATATTCAGATAGGCATTCTGCAATGGGTCATGAGATAATCATGCCAAGTCCACTCTGCTGAGTAATAGATCTGTTAATGCTAGCTCTGCTCTTTATTGATCGTCGTTCCCCTATACACCTGAGATATTAAAATTGTTCACAAATATTCTTTCTTTTCGATCCCTAAACTCTAGATAAAAAGACATGAGTCCACAACCGCATCCTACTCTAATTCTAGCCTATGTCTCTGTTGGGCGAATGATATCACAGCAAAATCATACTTTAGCTTCATAAGAGCATTCTCTTCACTGTTTATAGTGTTGCACCCCTCTGCTTTTTACAGCCGATATAGGTTATAGCTTTATCTGATGAGAGGTATTGTCATTTATTTAGATGTCCTTTGCACGCAGGAAGATGGTTTTGATTTGGTAACCATAATTAAGGGCGTTGGTTTCTACCGTCGTGGAAAAGTTCTCGACTATGTTTCAGACTACCAGCCACCAACTCCTGCTGAGTACAAAAAACTAGATGAATCACACAGGTAACGTTTTTCCATCTGAACTTTGCCCGGTGGTCAAAGCAGAATAACAGTTCAAGACAACTAGGAAGTTCACAAATATCGTGTTCTGTGTACTTAATCTGGCATTTGGTCAGCCAAGAACCTTATGGCACGATCCACCCTGGTTATTATGCCTATGATATTCTAAAGGTTTAATGAAACAAAACTCACAAAAGGAGATTCATGCGATATTCTGTCGGCCTTTTGTGAGGAATGGTCTCCCTTTTCATGGATGGCCATAGCTCTATCTTAGTACGATACTATCAGAGCAAAATATTCTTCAGTTGACTAGTCTGTTCCAGAGCAGGATAACTTTGTCCTCTTTAAGAGAGTTCCTACTTTGAATTTGTTTTAAATCTTTAGACTATTGTTACCTGGCAACTTGCATAATTTTAGATGGTTTGCTGAGATAACTGGAATGGTGATGCTGTCAACTTTAGAGGATGGGAGGATTGTTAGAGGTCTGGATGGGATTCCATCAGAGGGGCCAGTTCTGTACATTGGCTATCACATGTTATTGGGGCTTGAAGTGAGTCCTATAATTGTCCAATCCTTGAACCAGAGGAACATACTTATACGAGGGATAGCACATCCTATGCTCTTTGATAAATACAAAAAAGGACAGACGCTTGGACCAGAAATTAGTGACATTCTTCGGATGGCGGGTGCAGTACCTGTTTTGGGGACTAATTTGTTCAAGCTTCTTTCGTCAAAATCCCATGTCTTGCTCTATCCAGGAGGCAGGCGTGAAGCGCTTCATCGTAAGGTACTAGTGCTACCTTAATATACTGCAGATGTCAGAGATTATATAATTGGTGAAATAACCTGAAATTGGATTAAATGAATGCAAGCCTTCCATTCAATAGAATCACATGTCTCAGTTGATAATTTCTTACCACCCCTCCCTCCAACTACACTTCAGGTATCATCCGTAGTTGTATTACCGTAACTCTCCGTCTAAGATGTGCATTTGTGTGGCGACATACTTTTTATTCATGTTTGCTTGCTCTAGGAAAGATGACATCTGCCCCTCCATCAAAACTTCAAGTAATGTAAACTGTACGTGTTCATGAAATTGCCAGGGTGAAGAATACAAGCTCTTTTGGCCGGAGCAGTCTGAGTTTGTCAGGATGGCAATTAGATTTAAAGCCAAAATAGTGCCTTTTGGTTCTGTCGGAGCAGATGACTTTGGTGAAGTAAGTCCATAAAATTTAGTTTGGAATGTGAGCACGTCACCTTTTCATTGTATTTTAGAGATGCATGAAATTGTTTACAGAATGTTTTGTTTTTTTTTTCCTGCTTACGCTGTACGCTTATCGAGTTTGTCTTTTGACTCGAAAATTAAGCAGGCAGATATATATAAAGACGGATGCTCTTATTTTGCTTGCAAGCTATGATTCCTTGCAGTTAATTGGCGTAAATTACATTTGAAAATCTTTGTAGTTTGATGGAGATGTCAGAACTTATTGTAAAGCTTTTAACAGGATAGCAACTGAAGTTTGCTTTCAAATGCTCTCACATAATCCTCAAGGGCAACATGCAGTTTGTTTCCTAAAAGTACAAGTTTGAACCTTACCAATTAGTTGCATGAAGGCAGACAGAACTTTTGTGAATCCACTAAACATCGATACTTGTACATAGAATCCACTTCTGTTAGTTCACGAGCGCATGATAGGATCACATAACATCCTGCAGATGTTCTTCAGTCGATGTCGACATGGTTGTTCACTCCAACTTTTGCGCCTGGCAGATCTTTTTCGATTATAATGACCAAATGAAGATCCCGCTCTTGAGGAACTGGATAAAACAACTGACGGAAGACTCTGTAAAAGCGAGGTACAAATACTACAGCGGATTCTAGTTAATTTTTCTTGCGAATTTACCCACAGTGCCTATTTTCCTCATTTAGTTGTGATCAACAAATGTCTTTGGCACCATTTTGACAGGTATAACACAACCGGAGAGGTAGCCAATCAAGATTTTCATCTTCCTTGGATTCGGCCAAAAATTCCCGGCCGGTTATATAACTGTTTCGGAAAACCAATAGAAACAGCAGGTACGTCTACTGCTGCAACCTACTGTCCAATTTCCCGTAGGTACTATAGATTGATTCTGGGGATTAGCTTCACATCTTAGAACCCGTCATCTCCTTTGAATTCGTATACGTGACTGGAGATGAAACCTCTATTCCATCGATCCATGCCACTCATTTGTTATGTCATTGCTGCAATTTCCACCATTTATACATGGCACAACTTCAGTGCAAATGCTTGATTTCTCGTGTTCTTTCTTTTTCCCTTTTTTTTTCCAGTTTCGGCTGGAGAGTGCTCAATACTTGCAAACCTTGTAAGACAGATTCATAAATAGTACAGTCGATATTGATCTTGAAGCTGCATTTTATGCCTTTTGTTACCAATTCAAGAGCACCCTCCACAATAAGTTGTCCCTAGATAATTGGTTTTCATGATTGAACTCAACTGTGGCTTACTAGTTAGTTGAACATACGATGCGATTGTACTCCTGAAGGGTGGAAGCAGGCACTCAATGACCGGGAAAAATGTCATGAACTGTATCTACAAGTCAAGTCGGAAGTAGAGAGCTGCCTGGCGTACCTGAAAGAGAAACGAGAGAACGATCCTTATAGGAGCATCTTCTCCCGATTGATGTATCAGGCCATACATGGTTCCGCATCTGAAATTCCAACCTTTGAACTGTGACGAAATCTCGGCCGAGATGGGACCACATTTGCTTTTGCATTCACTCCCGAGTAGCATGAGCCACAGTTTTTACTGCACAGTTCTGGATATGCTAAGTCAAAAATAATTATGGATGGGGCCACTTTGCTTGCCTTTTTCAAGCTCTTACTAGATTTGTTCTTCAGTTTTCTTTTCTCCTTCTAATTCATGTGGTCTTTCGGGGCAGAGAAGCTTTTGCTACGGGCTTCTCTATCGCCATGGAGGGCATCGAGTGGTGTATTTTGGCATTATTACTCTTCTTATGCAATTATCGGCTTATGACTACTCACACATTAGCACATATAATTTCTAAGAACAAGCCATGCTTAATAAAAATATTAAATACATCATGCTGATCCTGAAAATTATATCAAGAAGAGGGGATTATATTAATTTTGAGAAAACCACATCTGGGGATTGAAATCTAGCGCTAGGGAAAATTATTATAAGAGTTCTAAACATAATGTACGGATGTCAATTCAGTCTCCAAGCTTTCAATTTAGCCAATTTAGTTCTAAGCCTTTTGATAATTTGTTGATTTAGTCAATTTGATCAATTTTTGTTAGAAATCAATGTAGACACTAGCTATACTACATGATATAACCCATGCTAACACAGACAATTTTTAAATTTTTTTCTAAATGTTTCTCCTTTTTTTTTTTTTTCTTTTCTTTTCTTTCATTTTTCATTTTTTCGTTTTCTTAATTCCCTAAGCCAATCAATGGCCTGGTCCACCATCCATAGGTGAGAGGGTTGGGACTATTAGGATTCAACGTACAACCACAAGGAAATCAAAAGTAAAAGTAAAGAGAACTTAAGACATAAGGTTTTATCCTAATTTACCTTTAAACTAGAGTTACGTTCAATAGAGGATTCTACTATAATTAACACATTGCACATTACATCCCTCAATTACAAGAGAAAGAGAATACATATATCCAGTATTTATTCATGGACTCAAACCCAAACTACCAATAAAATGTGAGCTCAAACTATAAAAGTCCTTTGACAGCTTGAGAGTGCTTCCCCATGACCCCGCCAAGTGGCCCCCGAACTCTTGCCGACAACCCCAAAACCCCTGCCCACTCACTCTAGAACGAGACCCCCCTCCTATCTTTTCAGTGGAAAGTATAAACCACACCCCAATATGGACACTCTCCTCGGCCCTCGCTAGCTCAAATCTGATGAGAGTGTCATGGCCCTTGTCAAATCTAGGCGGCTATGGTCAAGAAGGCTTCGGGCAAGGGTTACCAACCCTCGGTAGGAAAAGAAGAAAGAATAAGTTCAAAAATAGTTTCAAAAATTTCCAAAATTGTACACATCAGCACCAATTGTGTCATGCAAGGTGACCAACATCCACGTTAGCAACTTTTATGGCCAAAATTGATCTGAAAAACTACAATGGCAAAATATCAAAAGATTTAAAAAATTGACCAAATCGATAGATTTACGACTAAATTTGCATTCTTATATGGGTTAATACCTTGAAAAACCATAAATTGGTATATGTGATAAATTTATCCCAAACTAATTTTTTGATCACCAAAAACTCCAAACCGGTACACTTATTACAAATTTACTCCAAATGATCACAAAAAACTCCAAACCGGTACACTTATTACAAATTTACTCCAAATGATCACAAAAAACTCCAAACCGGTACACTTATTACAAATTTACTCCAAATGATCACAAAAAACCTTAGACTAGTACACTTGTAATAAATTCATTCAAAACTAATTTGTTCGACCGCCAAAAATCCCAAATTAATATATTTATAACTAATATACCCTCCATAAAATTGAAATAATACCACAAAAAATCACAAAAATGATACAACTGTGACAAACAGAGAGTAAAATCCCAAACCGGTACATCAGTCAATTGTCACGTATAATCTAACTCAACAATTTGATAGTAAAATATAACAAAAATTAATAGAAGATAAATTTATCACAAATGTATCAGTTTGGAGTAAAATTATAAAAGGTGTACCAGTTTAGAGTATATTTATTACAGGTGTATTAGTTTAGAGTTTTTCAGAATATTAACCATTTTTATAATAGGCTTAGGACTTTTTGTTAATTATCCCTTTACTACACCCACAATATTACAATGCTGTAGTTACTGAAAAACTCCACCTGTCTGGTATAAAGTAATATTTATGCAACCTTCTTAGATTAATAAGTCATAACTAAAATTTCATGTCCACTTCAGGACGGACATTCCATGAACAATCTATCTCGTCACTGAGTTCTTATCTCATAATTAGGAGAACATAAGTTAATTGGTTCCCAGCAAGAATGTCGTCAAAGCCGAAGCCAATATTCAAGCGTTTTTTTATAATCCAAGTTTTGCAGCGGGTTTGCATATCCGTATCTCCTTCATATAGGCTCTGTATTTCTAACATCTCATTGGCTCAAAGAACTGAAATATCCTTTGGCCTGACCGATCCTTTTGACGATTGAACCAGACAGGCGTGGAAGCAGTTTTCTTCGAGTATGATTTGTGCATTGTCTTTTTTCTTAATTCTTGAATTTTCTGTTCGTTTTATGAAAAATAACTTCTTGAAAAGCGTTTTCCAGATTTTCCAGAATTTGTTTCACGGATTCGTTTTATGGAAAATGAATTAGTCAAGGAAAATGTTTTCCGCTATTGAAAAAGACAAGTGAGGAAAATATTTTCTACTTTTCAAAAGTGAAAAACATTTTCCATAACTTCTTCCACCTTTTTTTTTTGTACTAATTTTCATTTTATTTTTATATTATTTTTTCTTTTTTTTTTTTCTTTTTAAAAAATCAAAATTTTAATTCTTTTTCTTTTTTTTCTTTTCTTTCTTTCCTTTTCTTCTTCTTCTTCATTGCCGATATGTGGCAAGGCTGAGCTTGCTCGATGCTAGCGAACTGAGCCCCGCCAAATCTAGCCACCTAGGCGGGGCTTGAGCCTCGCCGAAGGTCGCCAAACATTGGCGAGGCTCTAACGACCTTCGGCAAAGCTCGACCTCACCCAACTCACCTAGCTCACCCAACCAGCCTCAAGCAAGCTCGAGCCTCACCAAAACCATTGATGTTTGGTGTCCTTGGACAAGACTCAAGCTCCATCCAGGTGGCCAAATCTAGGGAGGCTTGAGCTCACCATAGGCCGGCAAGGTCTGACGAGCTCAAGCCTTGTCAGAATATGGCGAGCTTAAGCCTCACTACCTATGGCAAGGCTCTAGCTTGCCTATGGTCAATCGTCAACCGTCGCCGTAGCCAGCAAATGGCCCATAAAGGAGAAGAAGAAAAAGGAAAGGAAAAGGAAAAAATAAATAGAAATTAATTAAAAATTAATTTTTAAAACATATAATAATAAAAATATTAAAATGGGTGCATGAAGAAAAGATTTTTCTTACCAAATAGCGAAAAGCATTTTCTAGTTCATTTTCAAATTTCAACCAAATAGCGGAAAATATGGTGGGTTTATTTGTTTCACGGAAAATATGGCATGTTTGGATTATGTTTTCCAAGTAGCCAATTTTCAGAAAAATAATCATATTTTTCAATATTTAGTTGAAACCTAAAAATTTGAGTGGAAAATAATTTCTATTGTTTGTTATCTAATTTGATTTTTTTAGAAAAATACAAAAAAAAAATTGAATTTCAATATTTTTTATTGATGGAAAAATTTAATTTTAATTTTTATGTATTTTTTTAAAAATTAAACTTTTATTTTTTTTTATTTTTAAAATTTTGAATTTTTCTTTTTTTTTTCTTTCTTTTTCTTTTCCTCCTCCTCCTTCTTCCGTCGATGCGTGCCTCAATGATGGCTAAACCAAGATGCATATAGCCAAATTCGACAAGCTCGAGGCTTGGCCAATCTAGGCAAGCCACAAGCTCATCGGCCAACGGATGCAACTTGCCTCGATCAAGACGACTCACCCGATCCAAGTAAGCTTGAGCTCGCCGAGGCCGGTGAGCTCGAGCCTCACCCTCACCAGATTTGGCCTTGGGCGAGACTGGAGTTGGCCTATTGTCGGCAACCGGCCAAGGAAGAAGAAAAAGAAAAGAGAAGAAAATGAAAAAAATTAAAAACTAATTAAAAAAAAAAACAAACATATGTAAAAAAAAAAAAAAATGTGTTTGGTGAAAGAATGTGAGGTAAAAGAAGTTATGCAAAATGTCCATTTTTTAGAAATGGAAAACATTTTCTCCACTTTCGAAGTTATTTTTTCCAATAGCGAAAAACGTTTTCTTCGACTAGTTCATTTTTTGTGAAACGAACCTCCGAAAATTCAAAAACATCTTCCCATAAATTATTTTCCATGAAACGAACGAATCTTAAGGGTGTATTTGTTTCGCAAAAACTCAATAATAATAGAAAATGCTTTCTGAGAAAGCATTTTCCATGAATACGCTTTGTTTTCCTTTGTTTGGTGATATATAATCAAAAATGTTTTCTGCTATTTGAATTCCATTAGAAAATGATTTCATACTTGATCTCAAAAAAAAAAAAAAAATCGAATTTTTGAATTTTTAATTTTAAAAAACTTCAAATTTTAATTTTTTTTGTTTTTTATTTTTTTTTTTCTTTTTCTCTTTCTCTTTTCCTTCTCCTCCTCCTCCACTCCTCTCTTCCTCATGCCATCCCTTCTGCTATCTCTGGCGATCCATCCCCAGCTAACTTACGAGGAGCGAGCTTGAAACATCGCCCAAGGCTGTCAGTTCACTGATTTAGTGAGGCTCAAGGCTCACTGCAGAGGCCGCGAGCTTGCCCAATCTGGTGAGGTTCATAGCTCACTGCTCAAGCCTTGCCCCGTGAGCTCATCGGCCTTGGGCAAGCTCGAGCCTCGCCACCCGAGACAGCAAGCTCGCCCGATTTGGCGAGGCTCGAGGCTGGCTGGCCTACCTCTGGTGATGAGGCTCGAGCCTTGCCAGCTTGCCGCCATAGGCTGTGAGCTCGCCCGATCTGGCGATGCTGGAGGCTCGCCACCAAAGGCCACGAACTCACCCAATTTGGGCGAGACTTGAGGCTCACTTACCTCGGGCAAGCTCGAGCCTTGTTGCTGAAGGCCATGAGTTCGCCTAATCTAACGAGGCTAGAGCTCACCAGCCATCCCTGTGGTCGGCAATAGGTGGAGAAGAAGAAAAAGAAAAAGGAAGAAAAGAAAAAGAGAAGACAAGAAAAGATAGTATAAATAAGTAAATAAAAATTGAATTTTTAAAAAATATATAATTTTATAAGAATCATTGTTTGTAAATCAAGCACCAAATCTAAGCTTTGGTAGATTCTAAAAACTTTTTCTATTGACTAGGAAAACGTTTTCTATAACTTATTTTCCTGAGCGAAGACCAAACGTCGAGAAATGAGAAAAGTGTTTTCCTTGAAAATGTATTCCATGAAACAAACACACCCTTCTAACCTCCTTCTTTCTTGTTTTCTTTTTTAATAATTCGAATTTGAAATTTTTTTTCTTTTCTTTTTTTTTTTTTTCCTTTTTTTTCCACATTCTTCTTTTGCGATTGCCAGGAGGCATAACTATGGCCAACGATTGGCCACAAGTAAGCCTCAGGCAAGCTCAAGGCTCTTTGCCGTCGCGTTGGGCCTCACCTTGCTCGCCGATCTCTGGCAAGCGGCGTGCTCAAGGCTCGCCGCTCGCTAGATTGGCGAAACAATGGTGAGCGTGAGCCTCTAGCTAGCCGATTTGGCAAGGCCAAAGGCCAGCGAGCTCGAGGCTCGCCCGCATGCTCGCCGATCTCTGGCAAGTGGTGAGCTCAAGGCTCGTCGCTAGCCAGATTGACTAGCTAGTGGCGAGCACAAGCCTCTAGCTCGCCAATCTGGCAAGGCCAGAGGCTAGTGAGCTTGAGCTCATCGCTCATCACATCGGCAAGCCAGCGAAAGCTAGCCTTTGGCCGGTCGCTAGCCGTCGATATGGCCGGCGACTAGCCAAAGAAGAAAAAGAAGATAGATAGAAAGAAAATAATAATAATAATAATAATAATAATAATAATAATAATAATAATAATAATAATAATAATAATAATAATAATAATAATTAAAAAAATCCATTTGTTTTAAAAATTAAAAAAATCATTTTTTATAAATAATTTAAATTTTGATTTAAAAAATAAAATAATAATAAAATTATTGAAAAAAAGTGCATAAAGAAAAATATTTTCCTTACCGAACAGTGAAAAATATGTTCCACTTCATTTTCACATTTTACACTAACACCAAAAAATAACGTCATTTTCTTGAAAAATGATTTCCTAGAAAAATATTTTCTAAAAACACTGCATTTTCCATAAAACAAACACACCCTGAATATGCACTTGTATTCCCCATGCCGCAGTCTTTGGAATTTGAATCTAAAACCTCTTGGTCCCTTTAGGCACTTCATACCACATGATGGAAGGCAAGCAAGTGAATGTCCCATGATTGCTAGTCTATATGTTCCTGGCCACCACAGAACTGGTTTCATAGCAGTTTCAAAACACCAAATGACGGGAACGGACTGGAGCTGCCAAATCACTTGGATAATTAGGTTTATGCCCATGACCAAATCAAGAGGGGCGAGGCAGTCAATTCAGCTGTTTGGAGAAAAAGGAGAGGGATATAAATGTCAAGGGTTGTCATTACTGTCTAGCAACAGTCCCAAAAGCCAAGGAAGAAAAGGATGGATTACGAATCTATACATAAGGTTGTCACGTCTTTGCCTTTTCTAGTTGAAGCTTTGTCATGGTAGAATACCACAACAGAATAATCAGATTTGTAGAGCCTTACCAAAAGACAATGAGGAGCCGCAGCACAAAAACTGCCTGTGGTAAATAAGCCCCCCAGTTTCGATCTATGCAGAAAGGATATGTAGACCTTGTAGACTAGAAAGGTCTTCCTGCTTCTTCCATCATCTTCTTTACTCGAGTCAATTTTTCGATCTCCTTAAGAACCTACTACATCAGAAAGGGAATGTCACATCTATGGCTAGGCCAGAATAGGGTGGACTCTAATAAAAACATCACAGAACACTCTTCACCTCCATGGCCAAGTCTTCCACAGTTACAGCACTGAAATCATCATGACCATACTGAGAAGCTACTTCTGCAAAGGAAAAGGGATAACTGGCAACACAATTGTTGCGCTTTTGCGAGCAATAAAGCACGGGTAGGTCTATCCTTGTGTTTTTCCATGAGTGAATATTCTACTGAAGAATGTGATGAAGAATTATACACGTCTGTACACTGAGTCTATACTAAACATACTTTGAAGAGACATTTGCATCAGCTGTAGCATACCCCACTCGTGTATCCTCATACAGTCCAGCCAGCTGAGCCAAGGCCTGATTATTATTTTCATGCAACAGTTAGCAGATGAAGATGTCTAAAACAGGTGCAGCAATAGAAAATGGACACCACAATGAGTTGCACGTTTCACATTTGCATTCCGTTGGAAAGTTTAGAGAGATCGCACCTCTGAATATGATTGGGAAGTAGATGGTTGAGAAGAAGGAAGGTCTTTTACCAACCCCCTGGCAACAATATCTTAGGGCACATCTATCCATATCGAGATCCCATGTCTAAGGAATCGCCTGCAAATTTTTTGGCGCAGCTTAAGATGAGAAGAGAGACAGAGACAGAGATGGAGACAGACAGACCAAGAGAGAGAGAGAGAGAGAGAGAGAGAGAGATTAATTGCATACAGATTAGTCGAACTCTGAACTGCACCATCTCCGGCACAAAGAACCAAGCGACCCATGGATGATAACTTCTTTAAAACTTCAGCTTGCAACAGAATCCCCCTGATTAGATGTCTACTGTTCCACAAGTACATACTGTATCTACTGATAAAACAGGAGTTTAGCAAGAAAATTGAAGGAAAAAAAAAAAAGACGAAAAACTACATGATGCCACTGTCAAAATTTTCAACCACAACATATGGCACAAGAACTAAATTCCTACACTAATGTTCATTCAACCCAATGCCTCTAAGACTTAGTTCACCAGATAACATTCCATTGAACTTCGGCCTTCTAGTCTAGGCCTAATGTGCAAAAGCAACAAAGACAAACACCCCAATATATCATCTCAGGCTCACGAAATCCTTGCTTGTCTGTCTCCCTAAATATTTTTGTGGAAGCTTCACCACCAGCAGCTTCCTCGACCAATGCATCACTGGAGTAAACAAACCACAAGTTACAAATAGCGATCCATACACTCTGCAAACACCGTATTGAATTTCTTCAGCTCTCAAACAATAAAATCAGAGTACCTATCAAAGAAGTAATATCGTAATGCTTCTGCCAATAGTTTAGCTAACTGAGTTTTAATAGAGCTCTTCATCCTTCAAAGCACACAATGATGATTGGATACTTGGCTAGTACTTTTAACACAAGTCCAATTCTCAGACTGAAGAAAAATCTTGGAAATTCCTTTGAATTCTGGTGCAACATCTGCAGCTTTCTTCTGAAGTAAAACCGAAGAGTTAAGACAGGTCTTCTGCCACATTATAAGCTGTTCGTAGTTGCTATAACTAACAGTCGTAATCAAAAGCACAGGGCAGTAAGTACCAGTGCTACTAAATGATTGTTAGATTCCACTTGGGTAAAGGAATAAGGTGAGGAAAAAGGCAAGACACAAGGTATCTTTCTTCCGGAAGCAATATGTCATGATCTTCATTCTCTCATTTTCCATCTATATCAAACAGAATGTGCGTATAACATGTCAGTCAATTAAGGACCGTGAACTCACCTTAAGTGCAAGGGTAGGATCGACCGCAGGCTTCAATTGTGCACCTTGAAAGAGAATCGAAAATGTACAATCAAAAAGCAGGATTATAAAGGGAGTGCAGACAAAATGCTGCAAAAAAATACCTTACATTGATCAGCTGAAAACTACTGAACATTAGACTCCCATTACTCGATCATCAATCAGTAAATGGCATGACCAGAAATTTCCCCATCTAATGTTAATCATCCAGAAATCAACACCTACACAAGAGCTTGAAACGCATAGCTCCTCAGAACCAACAATCACATTTGCTTCTAGGCATGACAAGCGTGACAAAAACAAGCCTAACATTTCATCGCGATATCGACCAAATGATTTGCCGGGACAACATTCTACACCGTCGCACTTTGCATTAGGTTTAAAGGCTCTTTCTTTCTCTCCTGAACTTGGACAAAGTGAGATGAGACACGAAGCCCATCTTACCCTACATTCATCTGCGGGCTTCTCAGGCTATTAATGACTATACAATCTGTTTCATCAGTAGATGACGTACTTCACTATTGACTGCAGCAAGACATAGCTACCTAATTAAATGTTTTCATGTATGAAGGATGTTCGAAGTTGAGTGCATGCACCTCCCAGTCATGGATAGAACATCATTTCAAGGTCCTCCTCTTTCTTACTCTCTCCAACTGCCTCAACAATTCTGAATAAATTTTTGCGATCTGAAGACAATGTCATTTGTAATCAACAATTTAACTGCGGTGCTTTTAACTCCATTACGTAGTAAAAGCGGATCATGTTATTTAGCAGTCGTAATACAAAAAAGACAGGTTACAATAGATGCTTTGAGTTCTCTTATCTTCACAGCTCAGACCTGGTGAAATTGGTTGAGAGAAAAATAAGATCGGAGAACTACTGCCTCCCAAATAGACCTATATATCTTGTGGGAGAATCATTGGGAAGATGCCTTACATTAGCTGTTGCAGCGCGCAACCCTGACATTGATCTTCTATTAATCTTGGCCAGCACAGGTGAGAAAAAAATTCCGTGCTACATACAGCAGTATGAGGAATTCGAGTTATTATATCAACCCAGAAATGATCAGTTTTCTATCTCATGGTCTTTGGAAAAACAATGACAAGAAGCTCATGTACATGCAACCTATTCTTGTGTTAAATGAAATGCTCTACGTGAGTTTTGCAGCATCCACATTGAATTATATTGGATTAAGGTTTAGCTTCATTTGGAACCTCTGTCAGTTTTCGCAGCTCTGCTCATTAAATACTAAACATCACACAAATTTCGTTGCAGCAACATCTTTTGACAAGTCGCAAATACAAGCTTTAGTGCCTTTCCTGGATTTAATGCGGTAACAATTGCACCTAAGCTATCCTTTCATCCTGAGTTTGATGGCAGGCTTGCTTTGCTCTTTATTATTTGCATTTTGCTACACTTTTTCACGTAATGCAGAAAATGTTTCAGGTTTTTTTTTCTCACTTTTTATAGCATACCAGGCTACTGGCTTAGGGAGGATGATAATATATATCTATGGTTGACGTCTAGAGAATTTAAGTAGAGAGAAGAATCATACTAAAGAAATTTTGAGCAATGTTACATCCTTGAGCCAAGAAGCTAGGGGCTAAGTTTGATGCCTTGCTGCAATACATCATCATGAGCAATATAGCGACTGCTTCCTAATCATAGATGAGCATGTTTTGATTGTTTATTATCAGCCACTGGACATGTTTGCATTCTGACCTAGCCAAAAGTAAGTGTTATTGGAGATTTCAACTTCAGAAACAACTGAATGACTGAGGATAGCATAGGGCGTCATTGCCTGTTTATATCATAGGTACCACCCTTGTGTATGTTCTTACCTCTCTCTCCTGACTGCTTCTCTTTTACAACCTCCATTAATTTGTGGTGCTACAATTACAGGCGATGGCCATAAATACCGTTCCATAGTTATAAATGATGGTTTCCCACTTCTAGGAACATCTTTTCGCTTGCTGCTGGTGGAAAGGGGGCACCAGCTGCTGTGTAAAGGAGTTGGGGTGGGCGTGGTGCTGAACTGCTTCTGAAGTGTGGCTATAGTTTGGGAACACTCAGTAATTAGTATCATAAATATCTGGCTGCAGCCATGCAGTAATTTTCTCCACTTATTCCAGTTCATTTCAGACAATTATAAGGTAATTATTCGAGCGCATTCGAGGCTAGCACAGAATTAGGGCTTCCTCCACTGCAAACAGTAGGAGAGCTATAAAAGGACTTATTGACGATGTCATCTTACTTATTGGTAAGCTGAACTATGGCCGTCATTTTCAAGAGACTAGTATGCTTTAAAGCAATTTAGTTTTCTTTTACTCATATAATGAGTAGAACTCTTCCTAATTATATTTTCTTCAGGCATGAACAACCGGCTATTCTTGGGCTATGTATGTCCAGTGTAATTTTTTTCTTGGAAAAAGATTCATGGCAAAATTTGCAGGTTCTTGCAGATATTCTCCCTGAAGAAACACTTCTGCAGAAGCTTCAGATGCTTAAATCGGCTTCAGCATATACAAATTCACGCATTCATGCTGTCAAGGCAGAGACTCTACTTCTTACAAGGTCCTTATTTTATTCATTTCTGTGACATCTCATCTAATTTGATGCTGGAAGATTGGAGTCTAGGATGGCTATGTAGATTTAGGCAGAGCAAATATTCCCAGCCAGTCTTATTGCTATCTCACACTTCTCCTAAATAGCAAGGAGGAAACATGATACTCACATGGATATATTACAATAAAGGCAAATAAGGATCAACTTGTTATCCTCTTGTACTGTCATTGGATTTCTTCTTTAACTACGAAGTTACTAATACGTTGAGTTTCCCAGGGCTATTAGTGAATCAAACTAAATGGATTCTCTCACATGTTCGTGAGACTGATATGAAAAATTTCAAGCACGTAACTATAATCAAGTAAAATCTGCATCTTTCAACAAGAAACTTCAAAAATTTGCATCGAAGAGATATTTACATGGGCCGGAAATGCCAAAAAAGGGTAATCAGAGAGTTTAAGGCATGAGCATTTGCCCATTCACATGTCAAAGACAACTCATTTTCTTTAGTTCAGATATTATATGGTAAAGACAGGCAATGCGGTGTGACTGCTATTGCCGTGGAATTTGTCCCAATAACTTAGGCTTATTTGAAAACTGCAGCCTCATTTAGAAGAACTTCAATGAGTTTTCTTTTCTAAAGGTTAAATTATTGTCTTAATTCAACTGCATAGAGTCATTTGGTAGGATCTTTATAACACTGGCTAGTGGCAAAGCTATCGCTGCGGTGGATTCATCCACTATTCCGAGGAAAGGTCATTGTTATCATTCATTTTCTTTGCCTGCATCAACTTGATTTTGTGAGCAGCAAGATGGTCACATCTCCTTGCTTCTTTTCTTGGTGTTGGGTTTTCTATCAGCTTATTTGGTGCTTGGCCTCTGTTAAACTTCTTCAACCTTCCCTTCTGTCCCCTTTCTTCAACCTTAATTTCTGAAGATACAAACTTCTCATTTGCGGTCGTCATGTATTTCTGTGAGGCAATGTTGAAATTATTTTAATTGGGATTTGTAACTTTAGTGGGAAGAATCAGTTATTACCGAGTCAAGTAGAAGGTGCTAGACTAAATGGTGCACAGCGGAGAAGTCAAATCTGTAACTTGACGACTGCGGTCATTTCCTCTTCTTGGTAGGTTTCTCTCTTTCCAGAAGCTGCTATTATGCATGAACTACTATCTCATATATGTGTTGCAATTTCAATCAAAGGGAGAAGGAAAAAACATCCTAAGTAAGAACCAAACAAGCTTGTGTTTGGCAAGTCCTTTCTAGTATGGTTTGCCATGTCAACTGAAAATGTCATGATGGAGAACAGAATAGAAACTTGATGCTGGTCTGGAATGCTCCTTACTGGATGACTATTTGACTTCTGAATTTGCACTGTCTCGAATCCGAATATTGTGCTCTACCATGGTGGAATTCTGCAGAGCCATTAATTTTCAAAATTACTCCTTCGGATTGATATTTTGGATAGGCGTTCTGCAATGGGTCATGAGATAATCATGCCAAGTCCATTCTGTTAGAGTATTAAATCTGTTAATGCTAGCTTTGCTCTTTATCGATCATCATTTCTCTATACACCTGAGACATTCAAAATTGTTCAAAGATATTTTTTCGTGCCGATCCCTAAACTCTAGGTAAAAAGATATCAGTACTTTCTTTTCAATTAATAACCAGTGCTATCAACTCTATTTCATGAGTATACGATCCCCCACAACCGCATCCTACCCTAATCCTTGCTGACGTCTCTGTCGGATGAATGATGTCACCGCATTATAATACTTGTGAGGCAGGCATCAGAAATATGGTGCAGTTTAGCTTCATTTAAGCATTCTCTTCGCTGTTTATAGAATTGCATTCCTCTGCCTCTTACAGCTGATGTGGTTTTGGCTTTGTCTGATGAGGCATATTGTCATAAATTTATGTCCTTTGCATGCAGGAAGATGGTTTTGATTTTGGTAACCATAATTAAGTGCGTTGGTTTCTACTGTCGTGGAAAAGGTCTTGACTATGTTTCAGACTACCTGTCACCAAGCCCTGCTGAATATAAGAAACCATATGAATCATTCAGGTAACGTTTTTCATCTGAACTTTGTCTGGTGGTCAAAACTGGATGGCAGTTCAAGACACCTGGGAAGTTCACAAATATCGTGTTCTGTGTACTTAATCCGGCATTTGGTCGGCCAGAGACCTTATGGCATGATCCACCCTTGTTTTCATGCTTAAAATATTCTAAAGGTTTAATGAAACGAAGCTCACAAAAGGAGATTCATGTGATATTCCCTAGGCCTTCTGTGAGTAAGGTGAGAATGGTCTTCCTCTTCATGGATGGCCATAGCTCTATCTTAGTACCATACCGTCAAAGCAAAATATTCTTCAGTTGACTAGTTTGTTTCCAGAGCAAGATAATTGTGTCCTCTTTAAGAGAGTTCCTACTTTGTATTTGTTTTCAGTCTTTGGACTATTGTTACCTGGCAACTTGCATGATTTTAGATGGTTTGATGAGATAACTGGACCAGTTATACTGTCAACTTTAGAGGATGGGAGGATTGTTAGAGATCTGGATGGGCTTCCATCAGAGGGGCCAGTTCTATATGTTGGCTATCACATGTTATTGGGCTCGAACTGTTTCCTATGGTTTTTCGATTACTGAATCAGAGGAACATTCTTTTACGAGGGATAGCACATCCTAAGCTCTTTGAGAAATACAAAAAAGGACAAACGCTTGAACCGGCATATACTCACGCCTTCCGGATGATGGGCACGGTACCTGTTTCAGGGACCAATCTGTTCAAACTTCTTTCGCCAAAGTGCCATGTCTTACTCTATCCAGGAGGCGTGCCTGAAGCACTTCATCGTAAGGCAATATTGCTACCTTAATATACTGCAGATGCTAGAGATCATATAATTGGTGAAATAACCTGAAATTGGATCAAACTAAGGCGAGCCTTCTGGTCATTAGAATCATACATCTCAGTGGATCATTTGTTATCACCCCCTCCCAATTACACCTCAGGTATTATCCCTAGTTACATTACCATGTCTCTCCATTTAATATGTGCATTTTTGTGGCGACATTTTATTATTCATATTTGATTGCTCTAGCAAAGATAATATCTGCCCCTACATCAAAATTTCAAGCAATGTCATGTGTACATGTCCATGTAAAATTGCCAGGGTGAAGTATACAAGCTATGTTGGCCGGAGCAGCCTGAGTTTGTCAGGATGGCAATTCACTTTGGAGCCAAAATGGTGCCTTTAGGTACCTTTGGAGAAGATGACTTTGGTTAAGTAAGTCCATAAAATTCAGTTTGCAATGTGAGCTCGTCACTTTCGTGTTTCCGTCATTGTATTTTGCAGATGCAGGGAACTGTTGACATAATGTTTTATTTTATTTCTTATTTTTAACTGCTTATGTTTTTGCCGATTGAGTTTGTTCTTTTACTCGAAATTTAAGCAGACAAGTATATGTAAAGGAGGATGCTCTGATTTTTCTTGCATGCAATGATTTTTGCGGGCAACCGGCGCAAATTACGTTTGAAAATCTTTGAAGTTTATCACAAAGCTTTTAACAGGATAGCATCAACTGAAGTTTGCTTTCACATGCTCTCATATAATCCTCAAGGGTCATGTGCAGTTTGTTTCCCGAAAGTAAAAAATTTGGATCTCGACCCATTAGTTGCATGAAGGCTCAATCCACTGAGCATCAGTACCTGTGCATAAATCCAACTCTGATACTTCACGCGCGCATGATTTGATCGCGTAACATCCTGCAGATATTCTTCAGTCAATGTCCGAATGGCTGTTTAGTGTTTACCCTGAATTTTTCACCTGTCAGGTCTTCCTCGATTACGCTGAGATCCCACTTTTGAGTAACTTGACACAACAGCCGACGGAAGATAACGCTGAAGTGAGGTATGAAGTTCCAGTCCATTTTTCTTGTAAATTTACCCACGCTGACTATTTTCCTCGTCTATTTGTGTTAAATAAGAGCAAATTTGGTAATATTTCTCTTCCGAAAAATAATTTCTTTTTAAAAATAATCTTTTTCTATTTTTATTCCCAAAACAATTTCTAAATAAACTTTACCAAAAAAAAAATTATAAATAAAAGAACGTATTCGGTAACTACACAAAACTTATATTATTAGAATAAATAAATAAAAAATAGGAATGTGTTTTGTATCACTTACAAATTTTAAAAATTTTTAATAATTTTTAGATTTTTCTTTTTCCTCTCTCTTCTTCTTGCTCTTCCCGCCAGCAACGAGGGAGGAAGAAGAAAAGAAAAACAGAAAAAAGAATAGATTTATTTCTACAAATTGTTCTCAAGAAAAAAAAAATGTACTTTTTATATTTCTTGTTTCCATTCTAAATCTATTGTTCGACCACTTTTCTATTCTGAGAAATAAAAAAATTGGTTGACAATACCAAACAAATTTATGTTCTTTTTGTTTTTATTTTAGGGAACAAAAGAACAAAGAAATTGACAAATTACCATGCAAGACCCAAATATCTTTGGCATGACTTTGGCAGGTCTAACGCAGCTGGAGAGGTGCCCAATCAAGATCGGCACCGTCCTTGGATTTGGCCAAAAATTCCGAGCCGGTTCTATTATTTTTTTAGGAAAACCAATTGAAACAGCAGCTATGTATATGGTTGCAACCCACTTCACAATTCGCCTAGTATTCTTCGAATCAGCTCCTCACATTCGAACCCGTCATCTCCTAAGAATTCGTATACGTGACTGGAGATGAAACCTCCATTCCGCCAATCCATGCCACTCATTCATCCCTTCAATTTCCATTTTTACGTGGCACAATTTTGACGCTCATGCTTGATTTCTCATGGTCTTTTTTTTTTTTTTTAAACTGATGGAGAGTGCTCAATATGTCGAACCTTGTAAGATACATAATTCTAGTACAGTCAACGTTGATCATAAAGCTGCATTTTATTCCTTCGTTACCAATTCAAGAGCACCCTCCACAACGATTCGTCTCTTGATAATATGGTTTTCTCAATTCAACTCAACTGTCGTTTACTAGTAAATTGACGGTACGACATGATTGTGCTCCCGAAGGGCGGAAGCGGGAACTCCAAAACCGGGAAAAATGTCATGAACTGTATCTACAAGCCAATTCAGAGGTGGAGAGCTGCCTGGCATACCTAAAAGAGAAACGAGAGAGCGATCCTTATAGGAGCATCTTCGCCCGATTGATGTATGAGGCCACGCATGATTCTGCATGTGAAATTCCAACCTTTGAACTGTGACAAAATCTCGTCCAAGATGGACCACATTGCTTTTGCATTCACTCCATAATAGCATAGGCCACAGTTTTACTGTACAGTTTTGGACTCGCTAAATCTGAAAAATGATTATGGACGGCACTTCTCTCCTTGGCCTTTGAAGTTCTTACTAAATTTGTTCTTTAGTTTTCTTTTTCCCTTCTAATTCTGTGACATCAGGAATTTTCATAATAATATTTATGATATGAAGGTAAATATTACTTAGTTTGGAGCTTCGAATGGCATGTGGGAGAAGTGCCAAAAAAGTCCTAAACCTTTTGTCTTTGTGCCGATTTAGTCCTAAACCTTTTTTTGGTGTCAATTTAGTCCTAAACATTTTTACGTTGTGCCAATTCAGTCATTTCCGACCAATTTTGGCCGGATTTTGCTGACTGGACGCCGGCCGGCTGACGTGGCCTGATTAGCGCTAACGTAAACAACTTTTAATAATATTTTAATATTTTTTTTAATTTTTAATTTTTCTGTTTTTTTTTTTCTTTTTTTCTTTTTTTTTTTTCTTCCTCCAGCCCGGTCGCTAGAGCTCGGCGACCAGCCGAGGCGACAGCCAACGAGGTTGAGGTCGACCTCGCTAGCCACCTCGCTAGTGGCCGTGAGGGAGGCCTCGTGCGGGCGGCGAGGCTTGCCCTCACCGATCCGGCGAGGATCGAGCCCGCCCATGGCCGACACGAGGCCAGCTCGACGGCGACGGTAGGCAGCTGGATTAGGTCCAGCGGACGGCGAGCAGGGTGCAGGTGACGAGCGCGAGAGGCAAAGACATGCGAACAGGCGCGTGAGCAAGGGACGGCGCGACTGCAGCGAGGCCGCCTCCTCGCCCCGCCCTCGCCGCCTAGGCCTCCAAGCGGCCTCGCACCGGGCGGGCGAGGCTCGCCCTCGCCGAATCTAGTGAGGTCGAGCCTCACCGACCATGGGCAAGGCGAGGAACCTCGCCGATCCAGCGAGGGCAAGCCTCGCCGCCCCATGTGAGGCCGCCCTCGTAGCCACCGGCGAGGTCGCCGGCGAGGTCGACCTCAACCTCGCCGACCGTCGCCTGAGCCGTTGCCGAGCTCCGGCGACCGGCTGGAGGAAGAAAAAAAGAAAAACAGAAAAATAAAAATATATATATTAAAATATTATTAAAAGTTGTCCATATCAGCACCAATCAGGCCACGTCAGCCTGCCGGCGTCCAGTCAGCAAAATCCGGCCAAAATTTACTAGAAATGACTGAATTGGCACAACGTAAAAAGGTTTAGGATTAAATCGGCACCAGAAAAAGGTTTAGGACTAAATCGGCACAAAGACAAAAGATTTAGGACTTTTTTTGGCACTTCTCCCTTTTTTCCATCAAAGAGCAAAGACTGAGCGCTAGATGTCGAGTTGTAATTACCGTCCTCCAGTAATAGTCCCGATAGCCAAGGAAGAAAGGGCTGGATTACGAATCTGTGCATCGAGTTGTCAAGTCTTTGCGTTTTCTCATTGAAGCTTTGTCATGGTAGAACATTACAACAAAATAATCAGATCTTTAGAGCCTTACCAAAAGGCAAGAAGGAGCCCAAGCAAAAAAACTGCCTGTGGTGACTGAGCCGGCTCGTTTTGATTTGAGCAGAAAGGATACGTAGACTTCTACACTGGAAAGGCGTTCCTGCTTCTTCCATCATCTTCTTTACTCGATTCAAAGTTTTCGATCTCCTTAAGAATCTGAAACATCATACGGGGATTGCTACATCTACACTTGGGCTAGAAGAGGGCGGACTCTCGAGAAAATGACATGAAAGTACACTCTTCACCTCCATGGCCAAGTCTGCCACAGTTACAGCAATGAAATCTTCATGACCATACTGAGAAGTCACTTCTGCAAAGGAAAAGTGACTATTTGGCACCGCGATAGTTGCGCTTTTGTGAGTGTTAAGTATACAGGAATAAAGTCTCACTCAGCCACTATAAATTCAGCAAATAACACTGATGCTGGAAGAGAAAGTATTATGAAGAGAAAGAGTTATACAGAGCAGCAAAGTGAAACAAAGAACACGTGGGAAAAACAAAAACAGGAAAGTAACAATGAGCTGATGATCAACGGTGAAGAGCTCGTGTTGAAGGCAGACATGGATTGTTATCAATGATTAAGAAAGCCTGAAATAAAGAAGATGTGGATCGCCAAGTCGTGTAGATCTCAATTGACACGTGCTATTATTCGGTTTAGAATGGTGAAACAAATTAAGAAATAGTTAGTTGTATTCTGTTAGAGTTTCTATTCTGATATAAGTAGTCTTCTTCTTCCTTGAGGAAGAAGTGCGAAGATAGAAGAAATAATAGAGAGAGAGAGATAGAGAGAGAGAGCATATAGAGCTATCATCAATGGATGCTCTGCAACAGAATAGTGATATGTGCTGTAAAGAGAGATAGAAGCCAGAGGATTTGTATTCATAAGCTTTGATTCGATATACAGAAGCTTTGTATTACAATCATATTGAAATAGAGTGATTCGAAGTATTTCCTTTGCTGATTTCTCTGTATCTTGATTCAGTTCTTCATCTTCATTTTCTCAGTGAGCAGTGGAGCCTGTGTAGGCTTATCCTTTTGTTTTTCCATGAGTGTGTACCGTGTCTATACAAAACATACTTTGGAGTGACACATTTGCATCAGCTGTAGCATACCCAACTCTTGTTCCCTCATATAATTCAGCTTGCTGAGCCAAGACCAGATTTAACATTTTCATGCAACAGTCAGTCAAAAAAGATGTCTAAAACAGGTGCAGAAATACATGGACACCACAATGAGTCGCACGTTTCGCATCTGCATTCTGTTGTGGACGCTTATTGCTTAATTATGCTTTCCTTTATTGAATTCCGACTCGGCGTGTAAAATTCAATTTTTACTTTTGTCACATCCATTGTGGGTGTTAAAATTTATTTTACATATCGTTAACACCTAAATTTTGACGATCTACTCATTCATTTATTGCAAAGAAAATTAACCATAAACAAAAAATTTAGAATTAAATTACATAGCTTGTAGTTTTAGGAACCTTTATTATTTAGTTTATATTTTCAGTAATTGCATTTGCATTGGACTCATGGCAGATGAACTTAGATGAATGGTCTTGAACTTAATGGATTGGACTGAACCCATAATAGTATTAAACTTTGGTCGAGTCCATTACTCTCTTCATGGCTGAAATTATTCACAATAAAGCTTTATAATTTGGGTGACATGGCAAAGAAAGCAATCGGCAGAATATTCCAAAATACTCATGTGTGAGAAATGGGCAGATTATTTTGTTGTTCTTAAGATCTCTCATATATTGGCAATTGGCATATCCACTTTTCTAATACAATTGAAGAAAAAGAGGATTGAGGGGATCTCGGCCGGCATGGAAAGGGAAGGAGAGCTGGTCGTGTGTTTAAAATGGGGGCAGTTATGAACAAATACTTGAAGGAGGAAAGATCGAATTCTCGGTCAAGAAACAATTGGAAAGTAGAGCCTTATTGGAGCAAGAATTGAAGAAAAGAACGTGTGAGAGAGTGAGGAGGTTCGGCCAAGCATCACATGGCCGAGCTTCACATCATTTGCTGCCATTCGTGCCGTCACGGGACGGTGACCAATACCACGCCTCCCTCCCGATGACAAGGTGACCTTGCCGTGATACCTCCAGAAAGCTATGAGATTGACGACGACTGGTTGCTTCCTTCCTGTGGAACCCGCAATGTCGTTGCTGCTCCTCGTTGTGGCCAAAGCTACCAATTGCACGGCAATCATCAAGCAGTTCAGATGTTCCATAATTGCTCCAGCAGATCTTCGTGGTCTTCTGGTCAACATTTTGCAGTCAAGGAAAGGCCAGAGTACATTAAACACGGCCACGATTGAGAAGGGAGATACAGAGAGTTAGGGAAAGAGAGTAAGAGAGAAATTGTCTTCATCTGTGGCGGACTCCCTTAACTGGCTCTTTCGGATTACGCGTACAATTAAAAAAAGAGAATAGAGAGCACTTCAAGGAGAAGAAACAAGTGGGAGCTGGAAAAAAAAAATATTGTGAGGGAACACGGACACTGACACCTTAAAATAAGGAAGGCGATCCTACACTCAACCTGAGTTACGAGGCAGATGAGGTGGCCCCAGAAAGATCCACGGCAAAACGAAAGGAGGGGAAAAAGGTCAAAGGTTCGCAATGATCGGCTTTGTGGAGCTCCCTATATGTCGCCTCGTCTTCTTCGTGCGTGCCAACGAAGAGCTGACCTCGATCCTGTGACGACACTGTTGTTTCTACTTCCTCGCGCCTGCTGTCACGAAGAAAACGTCGGCACCTGGTTACCGTGTTCTTAATCGTAGAGCTGCTGACTGCCCCAGTTTCTGGGCGCGCTTCGCTTGGATACCGCTCCGCCTGGTCAACACGGATCTGCATCATCATCAATTGCAGCGTCTTCGGCAATTTTTTCGTGTCCCGTGATCTAACCTTCAGCGAATCGTCCAGTAGTCGCGACCGCTCTTCAGCAAGTCATTGAGGCTTCGGCAAGTTTCCGGGTCGCTGGTCTGCATCTCAGTACTCACAGCCATACCGGAGAGCCCAGCACTCCTGGAATCCTAGTTGCCGTGCTTTCATGACTTCCCAGACCAGCATTACTGGGTTCCAAAAGCATTACGTTGCTTCAAGTTAAGTACATCTTCTCTATCATTGCAATTTATTTATTATTTTGATTATTGGCTGATATTTTGGATATCGGATGAACAAGTTGCTTTCCAAATATCTTTTAAAATAAAATAAGAAGGGACCGAAGGGTATTAGAGCTATCTATTTCCAAACTCTTTTTTTTTTTTTTTGCCAAATCCCCAAACTCATTTAATCTCTACTAGTTCTATGTATTTCTCCCAACACTTTACTTGGTATCTAATTGGCCCATTGTTAGTAGCGACTCCCAAATAAAAATCATTTACATGTTAGAAAACTTGAACCTAAGTTACGAATTGATATGAGCTTGAGAGAACTCGAGTTAAGTTTAAGCTTAGTAATCCTTTAACTGAACTAAGTTTAAGCTTTGTGATCCTTTAATTGAACCCTTGGGTGGTTCATCCGAGGTTAAGTCGCAACACATATTCACTGTTAAATAGGAGACATGTGGGCAAGTGTGGTTACATAACTATCTTTAATGACAAATGTCACCCATCTAACAGTGAATTTGTAAAATTAATCTTTATAATGATGGTGGATCTAATAAAATTCCAAAATAAAATAGAGAACTAACAAGGAAAATGTGCAACGGATTACTTTAATAGAATAAGACTTATTCAGGATTCGCCTTTATTTGTGCCTATTATACTAGCAATTAAATCCATCATCCCTGAACTTACATAATGACCTTATTTCTTTGCATGGCATCCATATCCATTTAACCTCTCGACTCCAAAAATTATCCTATAAGTAGAGAGACAAAAACTCTTTTCTTGTTCAACTTATATTATGTGGCTTACCTTTATATCATAGAATAAGTAAATATTCTTACTTGTTAGGACAATTCAACTTTCACTGTTAATTTCAAAAAAAAATATATTGTTTATTTAACATGCTTTTCAAGTATCACGTGATTGTTCACCCAAATAATCACAAGATATTATTCTTCATGAATTCTATTGTTATTTCTCAAAAATACTATTGTGATCATCGTTAATTATATATACAAATTTCCTTGACTTATTCGCGTGAAGTTTCAACTCACGCCTTAACTTATCGATTGGCTTAGTGAGATATTCTCATATAATTAGGTAACCATTTGGATATCTGGCGACCATGTCTAATGGTGACATACTAAGCGATTGCTCTTAAAAAATAATTATTTGCCAAAGCCTTTAAAGTACTTGATTTTTGACATTTCATCATTTAGTGATCATGTTATGTTTCAAGAGCCTCTCAAAATTTTAATTTTTTTTTTTGATATATGTACGTTCTTTTGTTGATCTTTTATAAATGTATATTTTATAATGTCAATTGATATAATTGTTATTAGAAAAATTATATTTTGATTCATAAATTACCTTCTATGTCACGAGAATTTTCAAAATTATGATGGGTGGAATTTCTTTTAAAAAAAAATATATATGTGAATATATCTCAAGTTTATCTGGTGGCCAATCTCTTTGATATCCCACGCTCGATTTTAAATGCATATGTCATAAAGAAATTGATAGTGAATATTGTGGTAGCACTAACTCGTAAGGATATATTTAGCAATCTGAATGATAGAGCATCTCCCTTTGTTGTAATTGTGAAGTAACTTCTTAAACCTCAATGATTGATATCCTTCACAATAGCTAGCTCACTAGAAATTTTACCCAAAAAAGAGAAATGATGGATGCTTAAATTTGCTAAGGAAAGTATGGAATTTAACCTAATGTTGAATATTACTGAACTAGTAATATTATTACTTCTATTTCGTATGATAAATATATATATGTTGTTCTCGTTTTCAAGTTTCTAATAGATTCCTTCTTCTTTTTTTAATAAATTTTCGTCTTATTTCCTCAAGAGTTACTACGACAGTCGCAACACCGTCGCGGTCGAAGTCATTGTCCAATCATGAGTACTCTCGCTCTCGCTCCTCGCTCTCTCTCTCTCTCTCTCTCTCTCTCTCTCTCTCCCTCCCGCCTTTTTATAGCTCTCGAGCTTCATTAATTTACTTCACTTTTCAGCCGTTGCTGTCTCCAGTCTCCACCGTCCATGGCGGCTATCGGAGCCTGTCTCTTCCCGCCAGGCTTCTCTCTTGTCTCCGCCATCCTTGGTGGCGACCGGAGCATGCCTCTTCCCGTCCGGCTTCTCTCCAGCCCACCATCACCGGAGCGAAGCTTCGGCTGCGGCAAGCTCCAATCAGAATCCGAAGCTCAGCTCATCGTCGACTCGCAGATTCGCCGTTTCAAGGGTGCAAGTATCCTCCACAGCCAACGGAATTGCCTTTCCTTCGTCGAGGCCAGTTAGTTTCGGAGAGAAAGGGACGCGCTACAAGAAGGATGGAGAAAAAGGGTTGACGCCGTTCGCGGAGGACGTGGAGTTGGAGAGCAGACAGGAGAGGCTGAGGAGGTTCTTCGACGAGGCTAAGGATCTGACCCGATGGGGTGGTGGACCGCCTCGCTGGTTCTCTCCTCTGGAGAGCGGTTCTCGCTTGGAGAAGTTGCCCCTGCTTCTCTATTTGCCTGGTGAGTCCACCCTGATCAACATTCTTGCTCGTGGTTGAAGGATATGCAACCGTTCGAATTTGTTGCCACTATGATTCGTAGTTGAAGTGATCTGAGAGGAGTTTGAGAATTGAACTGGACTTACATTATGGAGCTTTTGTGAATTCGACCATGACGATATCTAGATATTCTTGCTTAGGATGGCATCTTTTCAATAGGAGTAAGCATGGTCCTAGAGTAGAACTGAGAACATGAGAATTGAACCAGTAGATATTGGTCTGTTCCAATTTTAGGCTAAGAACTTGTTCTGACAAATAACTTGGAACATATAACTTAAAATAAGTTTTGTGTTTTTATTGTTTCATGTCTTCGCGAAATCATACAATATTTCATAGTGTCCAATGATAATGAGCTGAGCTTTCACTTCTGTCGATATCAATGATTGATATTTTTACTTTATTAATATTTTTATAATTCTTATGTATTTAAATATAAGTTGTGATCAATAAATTGTAACATATGATGATCGTTGAAAGTGATCATTCACTACAATCATTTAATTAATAGTACAAGTGGAACTTGGGTAAACCCCGAAACCGATTCCAAAACTTGTGATAGGATAAGTTCCAAATTACTAAGTATGCGGGATAAGTTTCAAGTGCCAAAAATTAGAGAACTCGAGTAGATTCTAGATTTTACTTGGACAAAACCTAAAATCGCTTGCCCCTCCTTTTCAATTTATAATTGCTCTCTTTACTGCGAGTAACGATTGAGATTCAACAGTATCAGTTTCCTTCCGTTATAAAGCTGTTGAGGTGCAGCTTGGAGTTGGAGCTTTTCCGCTTTTACGTTCAGACGTCACTCTAATCTAATTACTAGCTGTTTTGTTTTCTCCTGAATAAGTCATGTTTCTCCGAATCTTATTCGGTATTGATCGAAGCCTTAGTGCCTTTCTATATCCCGATATCTTGTTTCTCAGGAATCGACGGCACAGGAGCTGGGCTTACTTCGCATCTCAAGAAGCTCGGAAGGTACGCATGTCTACTCTTCCTTGATCATTCAATCTTCCAGTTTAGCACTGAATTTTCAGCATCTAATTCGACTTATTGCCAAAATGCATCAATCGTCTCTCCACTAAATTTTTTCCCGCACTCCGGATCACGTGCGCCCACCCGAACTGAATAAGGAAATGAAAGAAGGGCAAAAAACAATAGCAGTGACTGGCAACATGGGGCAGCTAGTTTGTTTATGAACATTCAACCTCAATCCTTTCCATTTAGGTCAGTTATCAAATAGCACAGTTTGAAAAAACCATAAGTACATCAATTTGAAGCAGTTTGCCTTCTGTTGAGATGGATTTGCTCCGGTACATATTAGAGATATGATGAAGCTGCTTCACAAATCAGTTTTCTTTTCTCATTTCTAATAAATCTGATGAAAACTCGTTCGCTTCCCAGTTCACTGTAAAAAAGTTGGTGATGTTGCACCTTTCATTAGGCTTAAAGGCTCTTTCATTTGAGATGAAAGACAGAGCCTGTGTTACCCTACAATCATCTACAGGCTTCTCAGGCTATTGATGAATATATGTTAGAATTTAAATGTGCGCGGAAGCATGGTTTTGGTATTAGTTATAGTTTTTGGTTAGTGACGTTGTGCAAGTGTATGGTATATTTTGTAGAGAATGGACAATGGATGAGAAAGGATAATTGAAGGACAAAAAACATGGGATATAATTTATCTAATTGATGAAAATGGATAGTACAAGATATTTTGATAATGGAAGAATATTTCATGACATAGAAACCATCTTAACTCTACTCCTCTAAACACGGTGGAGGCTAAACCTCACACACTCAAATGAATCAACTACAAGCCTATTTATAGGCATGAATCACACCTTAGTACAACATTCTAGATTTCTATAGAATGTTATCCATGTAGACTTCATCTAGGTAATTCTAGATTGTAGTTCTTCTAGAGACTTCTACATTTTTTTGGCCAGCAAGGCTAGATTTTTTTAAGGATTTTTCTTGACTTTTCTAGCTAATATCAATCTTTAAATTTCTAGAAAGTTTTAGAGAAAATGGATCACAATTTCCAACAATATACAATCCGTTTCATTCAATAGATGGTGCACTCCATTGTTTACTGCAACAGGAAATAGCTAACTAATTAAATGTCTTCATGTATGAAGAATGTTCGAAGTTCAGTGCTTGCACATCCCAGTCATGGATAGAACATCATTTCGAGGTCCTCCTCTTTCTTACTCTTTCCAACTGCTTCACCCATTATGAATAGATGGTAACAATCTGAAGACAATGTCATTTGTAATCAACAATTTAACTGAGGTGCTTTTAACTCCATTACGTAGTAAAAGCATATCATGTTATTATGGAGTTGTGACACAGCAAAGCCAGGTTACAATAGATGCTTTGAGTTCTCTTATCTTAACACCAGTCATATGAGTTGATAACTCTAATCAATTTGCATGGCTCAGAACTGGTGAAAATGGTTGAGAGAACAGTAAGATCGGCGAACGACCGCTTCCCAGATAGACCTATATATATTGTTGGAGAATCACTGGGAGGCTGCCTTGCATTAGCTGTTGCAGAGCGCAACCCTGACATTGATCTTCTTTTAATCTTGGCCAACCCAGGTGAGAAGAAATTTCCAGTGAAGTTAAATAAATACAGCAGGATGAGGAATTTGAGTTATTATATCAACTCAGGGATGACCATATTTCTAACTCATGGTCTCTGGAAAAACAGATAAGACAAGAAGCTTACATGCATGCAGCCTTTTCTTGTGTTAAATGAAATGCTCTATATGAGTTTTGCAGCAGCCACATTGAATTATATTGGATTAAGGTTTAGCTTCTTTTAGAACCACTGTCAGTTGTGGCAGCTTTGCTCACTAGATACGGAACATCACACATATTTCTTTGCAGCAACATCTTTTGACAAGTCGCAAATGCAAGCTTTATTCCCTTTCTTGGAGTTAATGCCAGAACAATTGCAGCTAAGCTATCCTTTCATCCTGAGTTTGATGGCAGGTTTGCTTTGCTTTTTATTATTTGCATCATGCTACACTTTTTCCCTCAATGCAGAAAATGTTTCGGGTTTGTTTTTCTCACTTCTTATAATATACCATGCTACTGGCTTAGGTAGGCTGACAACATGGTAATTTACGGTTGGGGTCTAGAGAATGTAAGTAGAGAGAAGAATCTTTGATGAAACTTTTGAGACGTGCCACATCCTTGAGCCAAGAAGCTAGGGGCAAAGCTTGGTGCCTGGCTGCAACTACATCATCATGAGCGATATAGTGACTGCTTACCAATCTTAGATGAGCCTGTTTTGATTTTTTATTATAAACGTCCAGACATGTTTGCATTCGGACCTAATTGAAAGTAAGTGTTATTGGAGATTTCGTCTTCAAAAACAAATGACTGAGGATAGCACAGGTGCAGTTGCCTGTTAATGTCATGGGAACCACCCTTGTGTATTTTCTTACCTCTCTGTACTAACTGCCTCTCTTTTACAACCACCATTAATTTGTAGTGCGACAATTACAGGCAATCCCCATAAACACATTCCATAGAATGATGGTTTTCCACTTTTAGGAATACCTTTTTGCTTGCTGATGGTGAAAAGGTGGCACCAGCTGCTGTGTAAATGTGTTGGGGTGGGGGGCTGATACTGAACTGCTTCTGAAGTGCAGTGATAGTTTGAGAATACTCAGTATAAGTATCATATATACCTGGCTGCAGCCATGCTGTAATTTTCTCCACTTATTCCAGTTCATTTCTGGCAATTGTAAGGTGATTATTCAAGCACGTTCAAGGCCAGCACAGAAAAAGGGCTTCCTCCACAGCAAACAGTGGGAAAGCTATCAAAGGACTTATTGACAATGTCATCTTACTTATCTGTAAGCTAAACTATGGCCATCATTTTCAAGAGATTAGTATGCTTTCCTGCAATTTATTTTCCTTGTATTCATGTAATGAGTAGAACTCTTCCTAATTATATTTTCTTCAGGCATGAACGACAGGCTAGACTTGGGCAATGTATGTCCACTGTAATTTTTTTGTTGGAAAAAGATTCATAGCAAAATTTGCAGGTTCTTGCTGATATTCTCCCTAAAGAAACACTTCTGTGGAAGCTTCAGATGCTTGAATCGGCTTCAGCATATACAAATTCACGCATTCATGCTGTCAAGGCAGAGACTCTACTTCTTACAAGGTCCTTAGTTATCCGTTTCTGTCAGATCTCATCTAATTATATGCTGGAGACTGGAGTATATGATGGCTATGTAGATTTTGGCAGAGCAAATATTCCGAGCCAGTCTTATTGTTGTCTCGCGCATTTCTTAAATAGCGAGGAGGAAACATGATACTGACACATGGATATCTTACAACAAAGGCAAATGAGGATCTACTTGTTATCCTCTTGTACTGTCGTTGGATTTCTTTTCTTAACTACTAAGTTACAAATTCGTTGAGTTTCATAGGGCTATTAGTGAATCAAACTAAATGGATTCTCTCACATGATAGTGAGACAGATATGAAAAATTTCAAGCATGTAACTATAATCAAGTAAAATCTGCATCTTGCAATGAGCAACATAAAACAATCTGCATTGAAGAGAGATTTACAAGGGCTGGAAATGCAAAAAAAAGGGTAATCAGAGTTTAAGGCATGCATTAACCCATTCGCATGTTAAAGACATAGCTCATTTTCCTTAATTCAGCTATTAGATGGTAAAAACAGGCACTGCAGTGCGACTACAGTTGCAGTGGATATTGTTCCAATATCTTAAGCATATTCAAAGGCTACAACCTCATTAGGAAGAACTTCAATGAGTTTTCTTCTACTAAAAGTTAAATTATTGTCTTAATTCAACTGCATAGAGTCATTTGTTAAGATCTAAATAACACTGGCCAGTGGCAAAGCTATCGCTGCCGTGGATTCATCCACTGTTCCGAGGAAAGGCCATTGTTATCCTTCGTTTTCTTTGCCTGCACCGACTTGATTTTGTGAGCATGATGGTCACATCTCCTTGCTTCTTTTCTTGGTGTTGGGTGTTCTATCAGCTTATTAGGCGCTTGGCCTTTGTTAAACTTCTTCAACCTTCCCTTTTGTCCCCTTTCCTCAACCTTTATTCTGAAGATGCGCAAAATTCTTATTTGCAATCGTCATGTATCTCTGAGAGTCAATCTCGAACTTACTTTAATTGGGATTTGTAATTTTAGTGGGAAGGATCAGTTATTACCAAGTCAAGCAGAAGGTGCTAGACTAAACAACACACTGCAGAGAAGTCAAATCCGTAAGTTTGATGACTGCGGTCATTTCCTCTTCTTGGTAGGTTTCTCTCTTTCCAGAAGCTGCTATTATGCATGAACTACTATCTCATATGTGTGTTGCAATTTCAATAAAAGGGAGAAGGAAAAAACACCCTAAGTAAGAACCGAACAAGCTTTTGTTTGGCAAGTCCTTTCTAGTTTGGTTTACCATAATAACTGAAAATGTCACGAAGGCAAACAAAATATAAACTTGCTGCTAGTCTGGAATGCTCCTTACTGGACGACTATTTGACTTCTGAATTTGCACTGTCTCGAATCCAAATGTTGGGTCCTATCATGGTGGAATTGTGCGAAGCCATTAATTTTAAAATTACTCCTTTGATTGATATTCAGATAGGCATTCTGCAATGGGTCATGAGATAATCATGCCAAGTCCACTCTGCTGAGTAATAGATCTGTTAATGCTACCTCTGCTCTTTATTGATCA
Organism: Eucalyptus cloeziana; assembly: GCA_014182715.1. Taxonomy (NCBI): domain Eukaryota; kingdom Viridiplantae; phylum Streptophyta; class Magnoliopsida; order Myrtales; family Myrtaceae; genus Eucalyptus; species Eucalyptus cloeziana. Next base: position 21,840,351 of record CM024642.1, read on the forward strand.
TCGCTCCCCTATACACCTGAGATATTAAAATTGTTCACAAATATTCTTTCTTGCCAATCCCTAAACTGTAGGTGAAAAGACATGAGTATATGATCCACCACAACCGCATCCTACTCTAATTCTAGCCTATGTCTCTGTTGGGCGAATGATATCACTGCAGAATCATACTTTAGCTTCATAGGAGCATTCTCTTCACTGTTTATAGAGTTGCACCCCTCTGCTTTTTACAGCCAATATGGTTATAGCTTTATCTGATGAGAGATATTGTCATTTATTTATATGTCCTTTGCATGCAGGAAGATGGTTTTGATTTGGTAACCATAATTAAGGGCGTTGGTTTCTACCGTCGTGGAAAAGTTCTCGACTATGTTTCAGACTACCTGCCACCAACTCCTGCTGAGTACAAAAAACTAGATGAATCACACAGGTAACGTTTTTCCATCTGAACTTTGCCCGGTGGTCAAAGCAGAATAGCAGTTCAAGACACCTAGGAAGTTCACAAATATCGTGTTCTGTGTACTTAATCTGGCATCTGGTTAGCCAAGAACCTTATGGCACGATCCACCCTGGTTATTATGCCTATGATATTCTAAAGGGTTAATGAAACAAAACTCACAAAAGGAGATTCATGCGATATTCCATCGGCCTTTTGTGAGGAATGGTCTCCCTTTTCATGGATGGCCATAGCTCTATCTTAGTACGATACTATCAAAGCAAAATATTCTTCAGTTGACTAGTCTGTTCCAGAGCAGGATAACTTTGTCCTCTTTAAGAGAGTTCCTACTTTGAATTTGTTTTAAATCTTTAGACTATCGTTACCTGGCAACTTGCATAATTTTAGATGGTTTGCTGAGATAACTGGAACGGTGACGCTGTCAACTTTAGAGGATGGGAGGATTGTTAGAGGTCTGGATGGGATTCCATCAGAGGGGCCCGTTCTGTACATTGGCTATCACATGTTATTCGGGCTTGAAGTGAGTCCTATAATTGGCCAATTCTTGAACCAGAGGAACATACTTATACGAGGGATAGCACATCCTATGATCTTTGATAAATACGAAAAAGGACAGACGCCTGGACCGGAGTTTAGTGACATTCTTCGGATGGTGGGTGACATTTTTCGGATGGCGGGTGCAGTACCTGTTTCGGGGACTAATTTGTTCAAGCTTCTTTCCTCAAAATCCCATGTCTTGCTCTATCCAGGAGGCGGGCGTGAAGCGCTTCATCGTAAGGTACTAGTGCTACCTTAATATACTGCAGAGGTCAGAGATTATATAATTGGCGAAATAACCTGAAATCGGATTAAACGAATGCAAGCCTTCCATTCAATAGAATCACACGTCTCAGTTGATAATTTCTTACCACCCCTCCCTCCAACTACACCTCAGGCATCATCCGTTGTTGTATTACCGTAACTCTCCGTCTAAGGTGTGCATTTTTGTGGCGACATACTTTTTATTCATGTTTGCTTGCTCTAGGAAAGATGACATCTGCCCCTCCATCAAAACTTCAAGTAATGTAAATTGTACGTGTCCATGAAATTGCCAGGGTGAAGAATACAAGCTCTTTTGGCCGGAGCAGTCTGAGTTTGTCAGGATGGCAATTAGATTTGGAGCCAAAATAGTGCCTTTTGGTTCTGTCGGAGAAGATGACTTTGGTGAAGTAAGTCCATAAAATTTAGTTTGGAATGTGAGCACGTCACCTTTTCAATGTATTTTAGAGATGCATGGAATTGTTTTCAGAATGTTTTGTTTTTTTCTTTTTTTTCCTGCTTATGCTTTACGCTGATCAAGTTTGTCTTTTGACTCGAAAATTAAGCGGACAGATATATGTAGAGACAGATGCTCTTTTTTTGCTTGCATGCTATGATTCTTTGCAGTTAATTGGCGTAATTTACATTTGAAAATCTTTGAAGTTTGATGGAGATGTCAGAACTTACTGCAAAGCTTTTAACAGGATAGCAACTGAATTGAAGTTTGCTTTCAAATGCTCTCATATAATTCTCCAGGGCAACACGCAGTTTGTTTCCTAAAAGTATAAGTTTGAACTTTACCAATTAGTTGCGTGAAGGCAGACAGAACTTTTGTCAATCCACTAAACATCGATACTTGAACATAGAATCCACTTCTGTTAGTTCACGAGCGCATGATGGGATCCATAACATCCTGCAGATGTTCTTCAGTCGATGTCGACATGGTTGTTCACTCCAACTTTTGCGCCTGGCAGATCTTTTTCGATTATAATGACCAAATGAAGATCCCGCTCTTGAGGAACTGGATAAAACAACTGACGGAAGACTTTGCAAAAGCGAGGTACGAATACTACAGCAGATTGTTGAGTGCAAGTTTTGTGGCGCCGGATCTTATGTAAATGTTGGTTCAAAGCTCTATTCATTATTAACTTACCGAAAAAAAAAAATACTACAGCAGATTCTAGTTCATTTTTCTTGCGAATTTACCCACAGTGCCTATTTTCCTCATTTAGTTGTGATCAACAAATGTCTTTGGCCCGATCTTGACAGGTATAACGCAACTGGAGAGGTAGCCAATCAAGATTTTCATCTTCCTTGGATTCGGCCAAAAATTCCCGGCCGGTTATATAACTGTTTCGGAAAACCAATAGAAACAGCAGGTACGTCTACTGCTGCAACCTACTGTCCAATTTCCCGTAGGTACTATAGATTGATTCTGGGGATTAGCTTCACATCTTAGAACCCATCATCTCCTTTGAATTCGTGTACGTGAATGGAGATGAAACCTCTACTCCATCGATCCATGCCACTCATTTATCATGTCATTGCTGCAATTTCCACCATTTATACATGGCACAACTTCGGTGCAAATGCTTGATTTCTCGTGTTCTTTCTTTTTCCTTTTTTTTTTTTTTTCCAGTTTCGGCTGGAGAGTGCTCAATACGTGCAAACCTTGTAAGACAGATTCATAAATAGTACAGTCGATATTGATCTTGAAGCTGCATTTTATGCCTTTTGTTACCAATTCAAGAGCACCCTCCACAATAAGTTGTCCCTAGATAATTGGTTTTCATGATTGAACTCAACTGTGGTTTACTAGTTAGTTGACCATACGATGCGATTGTACTCCTGAAGGGTGGAAGCAGGCACTCAATGACCGGGAAAAATGTCATGAACTCTATCTACAAGTCAAGTCGGAAGTGGAGAGCTGCCTGGCGTACCTGAAAGAGAAACGAGAGAGCGATCCTTATAGGAGCATCTTCTCCCGATTGATGTATCAGGCCACACATGGTTCCGCATCTGAAATTCCAACCTTCAAACTGTGACGAAATCTCGGCCGAGATGGGACCACATTTGCTTTTGCATTCACTCCCGAATAGCATGAGCCACAGTTTTTACTGCACAGTCCTGGATATGCTAAGTCAAAAATAATTATGGATGGGGCTTCTTTGCTTGCCTTTTTCAAGCTCTTACTAGATTTGTTCTTCAGTTTTCTTTTCTCCTTCTAATTCATGTGGTCTTTCGGGGCAGAGAAGCTTTTGCCTTTCAGAACAGGTGAATGCAATAATGGACGGGCTTCTCTATCGCCTTGGAGGGCATCAAGTGGTGTATTTCGGCATTATTACTCTTCTTATGCAATCATCTGCTTATGAAAACTCACGCATGTATATATTAGCACATATAATTTCTTAGAACATGCCATGCTTGATAAAAATATTAAATACATCATGCTGATCCCGAAAATTATATCAAGAAGAGGGGATTATATTAATTTTGAGAAAACCAAATCTGGGGATTGAAGTATAGCGCTTGGGAAAATTATTATAAGAGTCATAAACCTACTATAGGAATGCCAATTCAGCCTCCAAACTTTCAATTTAGCCCATTTAATTCTAAGCCTTTTGATGATTTGCTAATTTAGTCAATCTGACCAATTTTTGTTAGAAATCGATATAGACGCTAGCCGTACTATGTGATATGACCCATGCTAACACAGACAATTTTTAAAAAAAATTTCTAAATGTTTCTCCTTTTTTTTTCTTTTTCTTTTCTTTTCTTTCATTTTTCTTTTTCTCTTTTTCTTATTTCCCTAAGCCAATCAGCGGCCTAGTCTACCGTCCATAGGTGAGGGTTGGGACTATTAGGATTCAACGCACAACCACAAGGAAATCAAGAGTACAAGTGAGGAAGAGAACTTAAGATCTAAGGTTTTATCCTAATTCACCTTTAAACTAGAGTTACGTTCAATAGAGGATTTTACTATAATTAGCACATTACACATTACATCCCTCAATTACAAGAGAGAGAATACATATATCCAGTAGCTATCAATAAAATGTGGGCTCAAACTATAAAAACCCTTTGACAGCTCGAGAGTGCTTCCCCACGACCCCCACCAAGCGGCCCCAGAACTCTTGCCGGCGGCCCCCAAAACCCCCACATGCTCACTCCAGAACAAGACCCCCGTCCTATCTTATCGATGAAAAATATAAACCACACCCCAATAGAGACGCTCTCCCCAGCCCATCACTAGCTCAAATTTGGCAAGAGTGTCATAGCCCTCATCAATTCTAGGTGGCTATGGTCAACGAAGGCTTTAGGTGAGGGTTACCAACCCTCAATCAAAAAAACGAAAAGAAGAACAAATAAGATCAAAAAAGTTTTAAAAATTTTGCAAAATTGTTACATCAACACTAATTGTGTCATGCAAGATGACGAACATCCACATTAGCAACTTTTATGACCAAAATTGATCTGAAAAATTGCGTTTGCAAATTATCAAAAGATTAAAAAAAATGACCAAATTGATAGATTTATGGCTAAATTGGCATTCTTATGAGGATTAATACGTTGAAAAACCTTAAACTAATATACATAACAAATTTATCCCAAATTAATTTTTTACCGCCAAAATCTCTAAACCGATACACTTGTCACAAATTTATCCCCAAGCAAAAAAACCTTAGACTAGTATACTTGTGATAAATTTATCCCAAAATAATTTGTTCGACCGCCAAAAACCCCAAATTAATATATTTATGACAAATATACCCTCCATTAAATTGGAATAATATCACAAAAAATTACAATAATGATATAACTGTGACAAACAGAAAATAAAATCCCAAACCGATACATCAATCAATTGTTATGTGTAATCTAACTCAACAATTTGAAAATAAAATTTAATAAAAATTAACAGAGCATAAATTTATCACAAATGTATTAGTTTGAGGTAAATTTGTAAAAGATATACTAGTTTGGAGTTTTTAGTGGTCAAAAAATTAGTTTAAAGTATATTTATCATAAGTGTACCAGTTTAAGGTTTTTCAGAATATTAACCATTTTTATAATAGGCTTAGGATTTTTGGTAATTATCCCTTTACTAGAGCCACAGTATTACAATGCTGTAGTTATTGAAAAACTCCACCTGTCTGGTATAAACTATTATTTATGCAACCTTCTTAGATTAATAAGTCATAACTAAAATTTCATGTCCACTTCAGGACGGACCATTCCATGAACAATCTATCTCGTCACTGAGTTCTTATCTCATAATTAGGAGAACATAAGTTAATTGGTTCCCAGCAAGAATGTCGTCAAAGGGAAGCCAATATTCAAGCGTTTTTCATAACCCAACTTTTGCAGCGGGTTTGCATATTCGTATCTCCTTCATATAGGCTCTGTATTTCTAACATCACATTGGTTCAAAGAACTGAAATATCCTTTGGCCTGACCGATCCTTTTGACGATTGAATTAGACAGGCGTAGAAGCAATTTTTCTACGTGTATGATTTGTGCATTGTCTTTTTCATGATTCCTCAATTCTCCGTTCGTTTTATGGAAATTAACTTCCTGAAAAATATTTTCCAAATTTTTCGAAATTCATTTCATGGAAAATGAACTAGTCAAAAAAAAACGTTTTCCGTTATTGGAAAAGACACATTTAAAAGTGAGGAAAATGTTTCACTTCTCAAAAGTGAGAAACACTTTCCATAACTTTTGCACCTTACCCTCTTTTCACCAAACTAATTTTCATTTAATTTTTATAACATATTTATCTTTTTTCTTTTTTCTTTCTTTCTTTTTAAAAATTAATTTTTTAATTCTTTTTTTTCTTTTTCTATTTTTTTTCTTTTCTTTCTTTCCTTTTCTTCTTCTTCTTCATCGCCGATGGCCCCAAGCGAGCTTGAGCCTCGTCGCTCCGTGGCGAAGCCACGCCGCCCAACGCCGGCAAGCTTGAGCCCCGCTAGATCTGGCCACCTAGGTGGGGCTCGAGCCTCACCGAAGGTCGCCAAACGTTGGCGAGGCTCAAGCCTCGCCCAACTCGCCTAGCTCGCCCAACCAACCTCAGAACAAGCTGGAGCCTCAAAAAATCCAGATGTTTGGCATCCTTAGACAAGGCTCAAGCTCCACCCAGGTGGCTAGATCTGGCGAGACTCGAGCTCGCCATAGACTAACAAGGTTTGATGAGCTCGAGCCTTGCCAACATATGGCAAGGCTCTAGCTCCACCTATGGTCAATCATCGGCCGCCGCGACCGGCCAATGAAGGAGAAGAAGAAAAGGAAAGAAAAGAAAAATAATTAAAAATTAATTTTTAAAACATATAATAAAAAATATTAAAAGGGGTGCACGAACAAAAAGATTTTTCTTACCGAACAATGAAAACATTTTTCTTACTGAACAACGAAAAGCATTTTTTTAGTTCATTTTCAAGTTTCAGCCGAACAAAAAAAATATGATGAGTCTATTTGTTTCATGGAAAATATGGCATTTTTGGAAAATCTTTTCCAGAAAGCCAATTTTCAAGAAAATAACCATATTTTTCGATATTCAACTTAAACCTAAAATTTGAGTGAAAAATATTTTCTACTGTTTATTATCTAATTTGATTTTTTAGAAAAATACCAAAAAAATTGAATTTTAGTTTTTTTTAATTGACCAAAAAAATTAAATTTTAATTCCTATATATTTTTAAAAAATAAGATTTTAATTATTTTAATTTTAAAAATCATTTTTATTATTTTTAATTTTTAATTTTTTTTCTTTTTCTTTTCCTTCCTCCTCCGCCGACGCGTGCCTCGATGATAGTTGCCTCATGCCTCGATTATAGGTGCCTAGCGGCGACCAATCAAGACGCGTATCGCCAATTCAACAAGCTTGAGGCTTGGCCAATCTAGGCAAGCCACAAGCTCACCGCCGACGGACGCGGCTCACCTTGATCAAGGCGGCTCACCCAATCTAGGCAAAGCCCGAGCTCCGTCGAGGCTAGGTAGCTTGAGCCTCGCCCTCACCAAATCTTTGCCTTGAGCAAGGCTAGAGTTGGCCTATGTTCGATGACCGGCCAAGGAAGAAGAAAAAGAAAAAAATTAAAAACTAATTTAAAAAAAAAATTAAAAACAAAAAGTGTTTGGTGAAAGAATGTGAGGTAAAAGAAGTTGGCAAAATGTTTTCCATTTTTCAGAAATGAAAAACATTTTCTCCATTTTGAAGGTGTTTTTCTAATAAAGAAAAACATTTTCTCGACTAGTTCATTTTCCATGAAACGAACATTGGAAAATTCAAAAACTTCTTCTCGAAAATTACTTTCCATGAAACGAATGAAGTTTTTAAGGGTGTATTTGTTTACGGAAAACTCAATAAGAAAAGCATTTTTCATGAATATGATCTATTTTTCTTTGTTTGGTGAAGTATAATCAAAAATATTATCCGATATTTGAATTCCATTAGAAAATGATTTCACACTTTATCTCAGCCCAAAAAAAAAAAAAAAAAAAAATCCAATTTTTTAATTTTAAATTTTAAAAACTTCGAACTTTAATTTTTTTTATTTACCTTTATTTTTTGTTTTTTCTTTTCTTCTTTTTATTTCCTTTTTTCTTTTTCTTTTTCTCTTTTCTTTCTTCTTCTCCTCCTTCGCTCCTCTCTTCCTCATGTCATCCCTTCTGCTACCTCTAGCGATTCATCCCCAACTAGCTTACAAGGGGCGAGCTTGAAACATCGTCGAAAGCCGTGAGTTCACTGATCAAGCAAGGCTCGAGGCTCACTGCTAGAGGTTGCGAGCTTGCCCAATCTGGCAAGGCTCGCAGCTCGCTGCTCGAGCCTTGCCTCGCAAGCTCACTAGCCTCGGGCAAGCTCCAACCTTGCCACCCAAGATGGCAAGCTCGCCCGATCCGGCGAGGCTCAAGGCTGGCCAGCCTACCTCCGGTGATGAGGCTCGAGCCTTGCCAGCTGCCGCCATAGGCTACGACCTCGCCCGATCTAGCTATGCTGAAGGCTTGCCGCCAAAGGCCATGAACTCACCCAAGTTGGGCGAGGCTTGAGGCTCACTTGCCTCAGGTGAGCTAGAGCCTTGTCACCAAAGGCCATGAGTTTGCATGATCTAACGAGGCCAGAGCTCACCAGCCATCCCCATGGCAGCAACAGGTGGAGAAGATAAAAAATAAAAATAAAATAAAAAAAAAAAAAGACAAGAAAAAATAAATAAAAATTGAATTTTTAAAAAATATATAATTTTATAAGAACTATCTTTCATAAACCATGCACAAAATCTAAGCTTTGGTAGATTTGGAAAAAGAAAAATTATTGACTAGGAAAACGTTTTTTGTTGACTCATTTTCTTGAGGAAACACCGAGAAATGAGAAAAATATTTTCCTTGAAAATATATTCCACGAAACAAACACACCCTAACTATACACTTGTATTCCCCATGCCGCAGTCTTTGGAATTTGAATCTAAAACCTCTTGGTCCCTTTAGGCACTTCATACCACATGATGGAAGGCAAGCAAGTGAATGTCCCATGATTGCTAGTCTATATGTTCCTGGCCACCACAGAACTGGTTTCATAGCAGTTTCAAAACACCAAATGACGGGAAGGGACTGGAGCTGCCATATCACCTAGATAATTAGGTTTATGCTCATGACCAAATCAAAAGGGGCGAGGCAATCAATTCAGCTGTTTGGAGAAAAAGGAGAGGGATATAATCGCAAATTCCCAAGCAAGGCTGATCAAAGAGTAAAGACTGAGCACTAGATATCGAGGGTTGTTATTACTGTCTAGCAATAACAGTCCCAACAGCCAAGGAAGAAAAGGATGGATTACAAATCTATACATACGGTTGTCACGTCTTTGCCTTTTCTCACTGAAGCTTTGTCATGGCAGAATACCACAACAGAATAATCAGATTTGTACAGCCTTACCAAGAGACAATGAGAAGCCGAAGCACAAAAACTGCCCGTGGTGAATAAGCCCCCCAGTTTCGATGTATGCAGAAAGGACATGTAGACCTTGTAGACTAGAAAGGTCTTCCTGCTTCTGCCATCATCTTCTTTACTCGAGTCAATTTTTCAATCTCCTTAAGAACCTGATACATCAGAAAGGGAATGTCACGTCTATAGTTAGGCCAGAATAGGGTGGACTCTAATAAAAACAACATCACAGAACACTCTTCACCTCCATGGCCAAGTCTTCTACAGTTACATCACTGAAATCATCATGACCACACTGAGAAACTACTTCTGCAAAGAAAAAGTGACAAATTGGCACCACAATTGTTGCGCTTTTTGTGAGCAATAGAGCATGTGTAGGTTTATCCTTGTGTTTTTCCAAGAGTGAGATATATTCTAGTGAATAATGTGATGAAGAAATTATACACGTATGTATACTAAGTCTATACAAAACATACTTTGAAGTGACACATTTGCATCAGCTGTAGCATACCCCACTCTTGTTTCCTCATACATTGCAGCTAGCTGAGCCAAGACCTGATTATTATTTTCATGCAACAGTTAGTAGACGAAGATGTCTAAAACAGGTGCAGCAATAGAAAATGGACACCACAATGAGTTGCACATTTCAAACTTGCATTCTTTTGGAAAGTTTAGAGAGATCACACCTCTGAATATGATTGGGAAGTAGATGGTTGAGAAGAAGGAAGGTCTTCTACCAACCCACTGGCAACAATATCTAAGGGCACATCTATCCATATCGAGATCCCATGTCTAAGGAATCCCCTGCAAATTTTTAGGCACAGCTTAAGATGAGAAGAGACAGAGACAGAGACCAAGATAGAGATGGAGATGGAGACGGACGTGAGAGAGAGAGAGATTATTTTCATACAGATTAGTTGAACTCTGAACTGCACCATCTCCAGCACAAACAACCAAGCGACCCATGGATGATAACTGCTTTAAAACTTCAGCCTGAAACATAAGTCCCCTGATTAGATGCCTACTGAACCTCAAGTATAAAATTTATCTACTGATGAAACAGGAGTTTAACAAGAAAATTGAAGAAAAAAGACGAAAAACTACAGGATGCCACTGTCAAAGTTTTTGACCACAACATATGCCACAAGAACTAAGTTCCCACACTAGTGTTCATTCAACCCAATGCCGCTAAGACTTACTTCACCAGATAACAGTCCATTGAACTTCGGCCATCTAGTCTAGGCCTAATGTGCAAAAGCAACAAAGACAAACACCCTAATGTATCACCTCAGACTCACGAAATCCTTGCTCATCTGTCTCCCTAAGAAGTTTTACAGAAGCTTCACCGCCAGCAGCTTCCTCGACCAATGCATCACTGGAGCAAACAAACCACAAGTTACACATAGCAATCCATACACTCTGCAGACACTGTATTGAAATTCCTTCAGCTCTCTCAACCTATAAAATCAGACTACCTATCAAAGAAGTAATATCGTAATGCTTCCGCCAAAAGTTTGGCCAACTGAGTTTTAATGGAGCTCTTCATCCCTTCAAAGCAGACAATGATCATCAGATACTTGACTAGAACTTTTAACACAAGTTCAATTCTCAGACTGAAGAAAGATCTTACCGACTAGAAATATGGAAGTTCCTTTCAATGCTGGTGCAACATCCATAGCTTTTTTCTGAAGTAAAACTGACATTATAAGCTGTTGGTAGTCGCTATGACTAACAGTCATAATCAAAAGCACAAGGCAGTAAGTACTAGTGCTACTAAATGATCTTTAGATTCCACTTGGGTAGAGGAATAGGGTGAGGAAAAAGGCAAGACAATAGACATCCTTCTTCCAAAAGCAATATTTCATGATCTTCATTCTCTCATTTTCTATGTATGTCAAACAGAGTGTGCATATAACATATTGGTCAATTAAGGACCGAGAACTCACCTTAAGTGCAAGGGTAGGATCGACCACAGCCTTCGGTTGTGCACCTTGAAAGAGATTCGAAATCACACAATCAAAAAAGCTGGATTATAGAGGGAGGGGAAACAAATGCCACGAAAAAAAAAAAAAATCCATCAATCAGCTGAAAACTACTGAACATTCGACTCTTATTACGCAATCGTCGATCAGTTACGTCAAAAGCAGGACCGATAATTTCCCCATCTAATGTAATCATCCAAAAATCACCACCTACTCAAGAACTTTGAAACGCATAGACAAGCCTAACATTCCATCGCGACATCAACCAAATGATTCGCCGGGACAACACTCTACACCGTCGCTTCACATCGGGACCATCAAATTCTAGCTCAACTCGACCTTACGACAATAAACATACTTCAACCCTCCCTCCTTATTCTCGAAGGTCGCGAACTGAGACCATGAGCAATCGGCCGAATCTTCAAGCCAAGACGAATTGGCATCCAAAAAAGAACAGAAAAGGACTCACTGAGTATGGTCTCCTCGGGCAGCGCGCGCGTCGCGGTGAGCGATTTCCGACGAAGAGATGCTCGGAGCCGCGAACGGCACGGTTTAGCAGCAGACGACGAGGAGGACGTCGACGACGACGACGACGAAGAAGAAGAAAGAAGACGCGGCGGAGAACGGCGATTTGGAGCTCAGAGCGATTGCGCTGGAATCGCCGCGGAATTTGAGGCCGCCGTTGTAAGTGGCGAAATGGATCGTCGCCATCTCCGATTGGTTTTCTGGGAGCGGTGCGGTGAGCGACTGAGCGAGCCGCTGAAAACTGAACTCGTGCTGGTTCTCGCTTCTTCGCTTTTGCTTTGTGGCTCTTTTTTTATCCGCAACGGCGATGCTGCGGGAGGAGGTTCTATCCGCAGGCACGTGGGGCCTTTGGCCAACTGTAGCAACTGATTCTGAACTTCCTTCGTTAAATGGGTAAATACCGCAAAAACATTTGAAAATGTCATTTCTATAATAAATTTATGTTAAATTAATTTTTTATCGCAAAAATTCCCAAATTGATCTACTTATGATTTACTGTCAAATTGTTAAATTCGATGACATGTAACAATTAACCGGTATATCAATTTATGATTTTTTTTATTGTATTAATCCAATTTAACGGAGACTAATGGAAAATAAATTTGTTGCAAATATAATAGTTTAAGATTTTTCGTTGTCAAAAAATTGATATGGATAAATTCATCATAAATGTACAGATTTGGAGATTTTTATAATCAAAAAATTAATTTGAAATAAATTTATCATAAATATGCCAATTTAAAATTTGTTGTGATATTAACCCCCATTTAAATCAAGTTCACCAATTTTTTGCGACCTTTTTCCAAATGTTCTGCAAATCAAAAATCTTTTGGGGAGTCTTACGTTAATCAGATTCTTATGGTATTTAGTTTGAGGAAGCCTACAAAGATGTCCATACCCCGATACCTCTTTTGTCTAGACCGAAACTGAAACGCGCATGATCGTTAATCAAAACCCGAAAGGTCGTCTTAACTTTGAAATCGAGCTTCGTCCATGGGCTTTCCATGCGTTCTGGTCGCCTAGACATACCCTTCACACTTCTTTTTCAGTCACCTCCACAGCATATGAATTTCTCAACGCATCGAAGCTGAGCGCTGACTCATCCACATCTCTTCGCTTCCCTTCAGAAGGTCTTTAACAGCTAACTTATAACTGTCAGAAGACAGAGAACAAAATGCAATAATCTTGCTCTTTCTTCTTGGGAACAACTCAAGGATCGGAACCGGTGCTTACAAAATTGTTCGCCAGTAGCTAACATATAAGTGCCGTCCTGTTCAGTAGTCTCACTTTCGACAGAGAACACCGATCCCTCAACGGTCAGTCCACAGTACATACATCAGTTCGGTGAGTTCTACTCTATGTTGCCGAGTCCCTCGATACCAAGGTCCATCCAAGTGAAAACACTACCTGTTTCCTTTTCATACATAGCCACGCTAGCAAAGAAATACAAAACCACGATCCACCAGAACAAAAGAAATGATTAAATTAAGGATGACCCAATGCTTGTTCAACCATCTAGCAGGGAAAGGACTGAAAAAAAAAAAAAAAACCAATAAACCATTTATCGCACCACCTCGTCACTAGTCCAGAGAATGCGCATGCAATTGTCTCTATTGCCAAGTAGAAGTCTCCTCATGTCCACCAAAATGCAGCATTTGATTGTGCACGAGAAACTGCGAAAAGCAGTACCAGCATCTGTACTCTATGCTGGAAGGTTGTGCTTTGGCTAGTTGGATGGTTGCTGCCCTTGCTAGCTTGAACTTTGGGGAAGCACATGTCTTGTACAGGAAGACGCTTGGTCAATTCCCATCTCAACTACCCAACTTACATATAGCCATGCCTACAAGTAGCACACCTAAACAGCTAATGCACAGCTTGAACCAATATCAACAAGTAATGAAGGGAGGCTGTTAATGAGAGGAGGCAACTTGATGATGAGGATGCTGCAGTTTTGACTCCAATTGACACTTTCAAGTTCTGATGAAACAAAGCCAACGAGATACACTTCTGGACCTCAAGAAATCAATGCATACACTTTCTCCAGTAGATCAAACTTAACAGCAAATTTAAAAAAGTGACGCTAGCTTCAGATGTGTTGCTGCCTATTTCCAACCATGCCAACGATAGAAGTCTATACAACTACTTCTGCAGACATACTAGTGAAGGAATGTCCTTAAGTCCAAGTGGAATCCATCAGACCATTGTCAGACAAAATTGAAGCTCTAGCATTCGGACATGAGCTCAAACATCAAGAATGGATCTTTACTATTCCAAGTTTCAGACTACTGCAGGATAGAATATCAGAATATTCATTTTCCAAATGGATGGATAGATGAAAGACAATCAAGATTCAAAATTCAAATGCTATGCAAGATTGTCATTACTGAAATCTAACTCAGAAAGCAAACAAAACCTTATTTAGGTAACTACCCTGGTAGAGAAAAATGAATTAAGTTCCTCACTAGAGGATTTTCATTACTGATCACATCATAGATGCCCACTTGCCCATCTATCAACAATAGCAATCAAGCTGGCGAGATGACGACATAACAAACTACAAAAAAGCCACATCATATATACAAATGTGACCCCAGCACCAAACTAAGAATAAAAATTACCATGCAAGGAAAACGGTAAGAGGTAAAAATCCACGGCTTCTTTAACCAAAATCAGCCTTCACCTGCAACCAGCAACAATGCAACACCAAAATCTCAAATTTGCTCCTTCTATGGAAGCAAAAGATGCATGAGGGTAGGCAGGATAAGGCCATATATATCAAGACATTCAGCTCCATTACGGCAATATCATCAAAGAAATGGATCAAAAGTTTTAAATGTCTTACCAGTTTTAGGTGAAAAAATTTTAGACTCTTAACACTTGAAATAGAAAACTTACAAGGACATACTCTTTTTTTTTTAAAAGCAAAAACGCAGAAAATGATTAACATCTACATCGATATAATGAGATAATGAAGACAACTGGTTGCGGACAGTAGACACTATATACAGAATTTAAGTCATGTCTAATGTAGACTGCCAAGTTCAAGTATTAACTACACAAAAGATCATTAAATAAGATGCTTTCCATAGACAATCTTAAAACCAATCACATTCAACTTTAATCATCTCACCAGAACTGACCACTTTTAAAAGTTACAGAAGCCAATTCAAAGTCCTAGAATGTCCAATGGAAGTGTGACTCGTTTGAGAAGATTATCTTTCAAGGCTGCGCATAATTTTTAGCTGACATTTATACATATTCCTGCATACATAATTTGAAAACCATTTATACATTTCACAATGCCGATTGCATGTATAACTGAGTGCCATTAGCATGACAGTGCGCTGCTACACAGAGACAAATAAAAACGTAGGACAAAAGGGAGGACAACAATTCTCTATATCATAACAACAGAAGATAATTTCTGGAACTTCTAGACACTTCAAGGGTTGCATTTCTAACTTCCTTACCAATTCTTTTTTTCTGACCAAAAACTACTTGAACCAACTCATTAAACTACATTCTCAATGTTACACATGGGATGACTGAATGTCCAGAGGGAAGCCTGAAAGGCCTCGATTTCTTCAACTTATCTGCCGTCATATAGACATGCACAAAAATTTGTTGAAAAGGAAGGAACACCTCCACGTTGAAGAAACTACAGATGTGTAGTTCATATCTCATTCACCTCTTATGGTACCGGGCTGATAGGCAGCAACATTTGAAACTGGTTTAATGTCCACAAGAGAAATAGGAGTTAATGGAGGCGAAGACACTTCTTCCACCTTTTCTAAAAGTTGTTGGGACTCCGCCGTCTTAGCCACATTGATTCCCATTGCTCTTTGACTACTTGAAGGAATGGAAAAACTTCGAGGCATATTCAACGGAGGAGGTGGAAGTGGAGACGCTGCTGAGGGTATTCTACTGTTTGCAGAACCCTCCAGATTTCTGGGCACTAATGGAGCAGAGTGACCAATGAATCCAGAAGATTTGACTGGCTTCATAGCAAGATTGGCAGGTGGTCTAGGAAGCTCATGAAGCTCACTTATCCTTGGAGAAGAAACAAGAGGAGGTGAAGCAGTAGGGGATGCTTTTGGAGACGATAAAGGCTGAGCAGAGCGTGGAGGTATTCCAGAAACCAGTTGGGCTTCATGAGAAGGAAAGATGGGACCACTTGCATTTAGGACAGGCTTCTTAGGCATCGGCGTCAGCGGACCAGAGAAGGCTTGCCTTTTGACTTTTTCTGTGTTGTACGCAAGTCCCTCCATCAGAGGAGGAGGCAATTGGCCAAAACCATTGTGACCATTAGTGCTCTCTCTGACTTCTGGTACAGATCTTAGGTCTTGCTTTCCTATCTCCAGTGGAGAAGAATGCCACAAATTTGGGTTCTGTCCACTAACACCGGCTGGTCTAGAGCGTGTAGCTGAATTACTTGTTCTTAAAGGAGGGGTCTTCACATCAACAGGAGTAGGCAACACGTACGAGTTCGACTTTGGTGAAGATAATTGCTGCACATGTCTTGCTTTCTCAACAGGATCAAACTTCTTCTCAGGAAATAGTGGAGCTGAATGGCTGCCCATTTTGTATTCTCTAAAACGGACATCCCCTTGGCTTTTTTCAATGTTCACCTGCTATAAGAGATAATGAATAGAATTAGGACTCCCAAAAAAGAGATATTAGCCAGAAAAATAAAATATAAGAAGAATAATTCTCATTTACAAACCAAAGAATACAGATCTGATCAATCTGTCCTACGAATCGCAGGACCTTAAGTAATCGCCAGCTTAGTTTCCAAGCATCTAACCTCCAGTTCATTTTGCCAATTATATTTCAAACTCCTCTCTCACTTTAAAAAAAAAAAAAAAAAGCACTTAAGTCCCCTATGTATTTTATCAGTCAGGATGATGAACTCCTAACAACAAGAACTCAAAAGCATTGTTACCTCTGCACCTTCTTGAGTAGAGCTTTGAGTATATGAAAGGTTCACATCGTCCACCTGCTTCGTCACATGAAATGTCATGTTAGTATAGCACGCTAATAGCCTGACTGTCCTCCATTGGGCAAAAAAACAGGGGAGTAAAGCAGGAAAATACCAGAGTCTACAAAATGATATGAAGTGAGAAACTAAGAAACTGGGAGCACGTTGTAAGGAGAAAGTCAACTGGGAAGGGTTCAACAATATTAAAGACCTTATCATCTGTCCAAAAAATAAAACAGCCATGCCAATTAGCTATAGAAGTTTCAAATTCCCATAATGATCTTATAAGTGCTACCAAAACCAGGCCCATGAGATACACATTTCTGCTAGCATAGATAGAGGCCAGAATAGAACCGTTTTCACTGGTTAAACCGTGAACTCGTCAGTTAATAAGTTCTTATTCCCACAATAACCAATTAAGTGGGAGGGGTCAAAAGAGAGAAGATCGTCTTTTCTGTGGGATCGAATCAGATGCTGACCTCCATTGAATTCTTTAATTGCGAAACCACATTCAGGCCCCGAGTATCTTGTCTGTAGTCAAAACTCGATTCTCCATCTAGTTTAGCTTCGTAGACATCTGCACCATCATCTTCGCCATCTTCCCCATCATCTTCAAGTCCACTAAATTGGTAATCAATATGCTGTTCCTCTGTAACCATTCTGACATGAGGTTCAACTGCCTCAAGGGATTTTGTACCCTTCCGGAAGAAATTTAGCTGCATGATGGGTAAATAGGCACAGAATATGTTGTCAGCAAGCATTGATCCATCAGAGTAAAATCTCCAGAGTTTAGAAAGATCTCCTCAAACCTGAGCAGCATGGTGACGGGTTGCCTGAGTAAGAAGACTTCGAGACTGCCCTTGCTTCAACGATTTTAAACGAAAAACACATAGAGTTGCCTCCTCTTCATATTCATCATGTGCTCTTTGTATTTGCTGCAAACTGGAATTATCAACTTTCCCACTCTTCGACTTTCCTTTCTCTCTCTGTTGCGTCATCATAAATTCGTACACATCTCTGAAGACATGCACAACATTTCAGAATACTATTGTATCAGAGAATAGAAGTTAGTACAGAAATAATGAGGACCTTTTCTCGTCGCATTGTCTCTTCATCTCCTGCAAAAGCAAAAAAGAGATATTCCAGTTAACACTTAAAGCTAACATGTTTAGATGACATGGCTTGGAAACCAACCTATCACAAAAATGGTAAAACCCTCAGAGCAAGATCAAAGGTAAACCACTGACAGTTCACCGCAAAGCCATGCACAAATTAAGCCAACATAGCCACAACTAACAACTCTTCCCCACATTCTTCCAACAGTTCAACAGGCATTTAAAAGGTCCACACGAAATAAAAAACCAAGGAATTTCCAAGAGCATGATGGAACCAGGACCACAATTCAGCTAACCACCAAACATCTATATCCAACCATTTGACAGCTTACGAGGACAGATGCCACTCTGGGGTATGAAGTAGGGCATCTATATGGTAGCAAAAAATTTCTCAAGTGAACTATGGACAAATAAATCTACTTAATAAGGTCTGAAGTGTACAAGGAAGCACCCAAAATAATCATTCCATTGCAGGAACTGGAAAATGCACATTCAAAGAGCAACAAAGAGAATAATCAAGACGACTGGCTAACATGAATTAAAATAAATGTCAAAGAAAATAAGGACAATGATGTAATCTGCCATAACTATCCAACCTGCATTAACAAAAGTATAAAGATTAACGGGGAACACTAAGTAACCATACGTGAAAATAAAAATAAAAATAAAAATAATTGATGGGAGGATAGAAGGAGAATAACCAAAAATAGATGGACAAAGGTAAAAATACAAACCTCAACATTCCGAAGTTCATTGAAAAGAGATTCTGATGGATTTATAATTGTCATGAATATATGAGAACGCTGGTAGAAACAAAATAAATAGTGACTTCCGGGCTGAGGTAAAAAATTACTCAATACATATCTCCAAAAGAAGTTCGCTTACATAGCTGTCAATAAGTTTTTGAAGTTCAAACTGGACTTGTCCCAGCATTGACAGAACTCTACCTGCAAATGATTGCTCGGCAGTCATAAAAGAATCTACCACATTCAGAAGAATTCAGACTTAAGTCAAACGATTTCCACTCTTTGGACACTGATGAATTATGACTGACATGCCTTTTTGGAAACATAAAAGATAATCCTTGCATGTTGATTTTCTGGTAACAAGTGAATTCATGCATTTGCCTTATTTTCAATATCTTCATGCATTTGCCTCATTTTCAATATCTTCAAAATACATTGTTACTTTGTAAAGATAACAAGTGCTTAAGGACACATGAGGACTAAAAAGAGAAATTGCAGATGATCCATAAACTTTTTCACTCACCAGTCTCTTCATCACCGTGTGAAGTTTTCTCCAAGAGACAAGTACCCATCTCCCGCAGTGATTCCGAGAACTCTGGAATCATAGATTGTTTTAAGTAGGAGCAGCTCAGGAAGATTAAACATGCTTCTTCATTCATCATGTTTAAGCCTTTTTTTTTTTTTTTTGGTCGAAATGTTTAAGTTTAAGCCTATTGAAAGTGGCAAAATTGCAGCTTTTCTTACTGTTTAACAGCAATAAATATTGTGCAAGATTACAATTCATGCTAAGAGTTCCGGAATAGGCAGTCTGACATAAATTAATTGTGAGGGACTGGAGCTACATGATTAGGAAGGCATCACTGGCATGTGTTATTGTTGGAAGAAGATTTCCCTAAGCTAGTGTGTCATTATTGGCAGATAATGAAAATATTTCAACAAACGCATGAGGGATCCTAAATGATAGCTAGCTGTATCTATCTTCTAGGTCCACATTTAAATATACCAGACCTCCAAACGCTCAATAGTATCGGAATTAACTGCAATTTGGATTCACATTGAGCATTACCACAAAATACGGACTACAAGAACTAAAATGCCTAAGATGCAAACAGCTGCTCAAGTTTTGAAGAAGACTAGTGGAAAAAAGTAGAAACTAATTCTACCGTATGCGCTGTTTGCTGTTGCAGCAGCAGCCGAGAGCAAGCTATCATAACAATTCCTCATCGCTAGCATGTCCTACAAGGTGAAGGTAAGAAAAACCAGAATATGAAAAATAAGATGAGTTCCCAAAGTCATAATGGTATAACATATTCTGAAAGTAACTATGATGCATCTGCATGCAACTTCTCAAATCAGATACAACATCTGCCCAAACATCTCCCCATCCCACCACGAAGAGCTATAGCCTTCAAGACAAATATAGCAAGATTTGAAGCTCAGGCCACGTTGTGTACCGAGGGAATTAATCTGAATCAATTTCATAAAAGAGAGCTTCCAACCAATTAAACTCTCTTGGCAAATGTATTGCGAGAGAAGAGGCAAAATATGAACCTTAACAAGTACATGCAGCATTCTTCGAACTTTATTTAAATTGAAAAACGTAATTTCTCACAGACATTGCTTCAATTGTGAGAAACGGTTATAATGTCCGAACTCAATTACCACACATTGCGGAACCTCAAAATTTTTATGACTAAGCAATTAAGAAGAACGACGCTGCTATTACTAATACGAAAGAAGGAAGAGGACAAGGACTTAAGGGTGGTGGACTCTATAGCAATTCTCTGGTACACTGTGCACTAAGAAACATGCAAGCCAAGAGCATTTCTCCAATATTTTAAGCTTTTATACAAATGGCTTTCTCCAAAAGATGAATATCATCCGAACATCATATCACAAGCTAGACATGAAGAAAAAAACTCTTGCCTTGTCCCATCCAACTAGTGTTTACACTGGTCCACTGCCAAACACTTCCACAGCCACTTCTTACCTTGAAACGAGCCTCAAGAAATGGATTTAAGGACCTAGCGACACCATATCAAAGTCTCCAAAGCTGCATATATCTCGTACTGGAAACAATGTGGCGAGATCTATGAAAGCCAGTTAACTTCATCCTGACAATTTGCGAGGACCTCCAGCTCTCATTAAACACTTACTTATCAAATTCCAGCGTCCAGAAAAACAAGGGGCTACGTTTACATTGTCGCCTTTCCCCGTACTACTCTGTACTCAGTCCTGGGCCTTCATTATCGATGCCACCACCAACTTGCAAAATCTTAATTGACCATATTAATTCTCTTCAAAGTACGATTTTTACTAATTATAGAGCTACGTCACTGAGAATGGCGCAAAAACTGCCCAATTACGATCAACTTCTCGCGACATTATTCTTTTGCAGAGAGAGGGAGAGAGAGGGGATGTGCCTAAACTTACATCAAATCATCTTCGAACAAAATCGAATTAAGAATTAAAGCACGCGGCAACTCCGCCCGCAATCACCGATCACATTCCAGAAATGGAAAGAAAGAGCCGAAAAAGGGTACCTTCGATGCCTGGGCGAGCTCATCGAGCTGAGCCGGGGGCAGAAACTCCGGCTTCTCCTTGTGATCGCTCTTGTGGAGCGCGGCGAATCGCCGAAGCCTCTCGAAAGAAGACTTCATCGCCGCCGACGGAAACCCTAGCCCGACGGGGAGCTGCCGATGCCCCGCAAACCCAAAGGTCTCCCGTCGGAGGAGAGAGAGATTCCGGCTCTCGCTCGAAAGCCTCCTTAAACTCCACCTGGAAATCTTCGCAGCCGGCAGCAGCAGCAGCA
The DNA here is from genome assembly GCA_014182715.1 of Eucalyptus cloeziana. Classification (NCBI taxonomy): domain Eukaryota; kingdom Viridiplantae; phylum Streptophyta; class Magnoliopsida; order Myrtales; family Myrtaceae; genus Eucalyptus; species Eucalyptus cloeziana. The sequence goes on from CM024642.1 coordinate 21,861,693, forward strand.
GAAAACAAAAAAGAAAAAAAAAGAAAGAAAAAATCCGATGCCTGAATCTGGGAATCCGCCAATCGAACGAGGAATCACGGCTACGCAACCATCGACATTGAAGCGAGCGAGAGAGAGAGAGAGAGAGAGAGCTCGTCGCTGTTGCTCTTGTTGCGCAGTCAAAAGCGAGGAGAGAGAGGGAAGAGAGAGAAGGAAGGGGGCAGAAGATTGACGAGGAAAACGGGAAGGGACGAGGAGGGGGAGGGACGAAGGCGAGGAAATTAACAGGGGAGCGAAGCGGAGGTGGGGGATAATTCTAACGTCACTCGGGAGAGTGAGGGGGCGCCCTCTCTCGCGGCGACACGTGTCCCTCCGGGGGCCGGTGGGGCCGGGGCGGTGACGGTGCGCCGTGCGGGGACGCCGTAATTCGACGGACGACGGCGCTTCTCCAGTCTCCGGGGAGGGAGGGGAAGTCTACAGTGACGTCGAGAGCACCGGTCAAAGTACGTAGAGAGAGAGGGAGAGGGGGATGGGCGAGCGGGTCAAAGGTCGTATAAATGGGCAAGGCAAAAAGCGGGATCTAATTGGCGAGGGGGGAAGAAAAAGATAAATTTTTTTAAGTGAGGAGGAAGACCCGCTTGTGATTTTGACCGACGGGAATTGGGGAAGGGGAGGGGAGGTCCCGAGGAAGGGAAGGGTGGTTTGATGGGGATAAGTAGATTTTCTCGTAAGTAGGTGGGTGGCGTGGCGTGGCGTGGCGTGGCCATCTCGCGTCTCGATTCCTTCCGTATCCTGAACGAGTTGAAAGCTCGTGAACGTTTTCACGGCTTTTCTTTCGGTGTTTCTCTCTCTCTTTTCGGCCATTTTCCCTTTTTTCGAGTTGGCCTCCGTCCTGTGGAAATTGCTGTTTCCTGGGTGAGAATCTGCGCGAAAACTTCACACCGTGTGTAGCATCATTCCGAAGCCACCTTCCTTTTCGGAGAAAGAGGGATTTTATTATTTGCCCCGCAAATTTGGGAGCCCCGGAAGTTTTTGCTTTACTCGTCCGATGCTGTAGTTCCATATGGACAGCGAGTGGCTCGATTGGGGAAGCGGTGTCTTGACATTTTTTTACTGATTGAATCATCTTCTCGAATATCTTTTTTATGCAATCGAGTCATTAAATTATGAGAAAATTACAAATAAGAGCCTAAAGTGTTATCATTTTCTTAAATAAGACTACGAAATAAATCATATTTCAAATAAATGCCCGAAATGAAATTTATTTCAAATAAGGATATAAAATGATTATATCAATTTCAAAAAATGATCTAATCTATCATACCAAATGGCATTTTTGCCTTTTAATTTATTTTGTTCTGTTTATATCTTTTTTTCTTCTTTTTCCCCCTTCCCTCCACTAGCCATGGTAGAGGTTGCTGGACTCTGGCAAGGGTCACCCTCGCGGGTGTCGAGCGAGGGTGCTTCTCGCCAAATCTAGTAAGGGTCGCCCTCGCAGTATTGTGCAAGGGCCACCCTCGCCAAAACTAGCTCGGGTGACCCTCACCTCGCCTAGCCCAAGCTAGGTGACCCTCGCCAGATCCAGCGAGGGCGACCCTCCCACTTGCCCAGGCTGGCAAGGGCTACCCTCACCTAAGGGGAGTGACCTTTGCCAGCCATCAAAGACAATGGCCAACGAAGGAAAGAAGAAAAAAGAAAAAGAAGGAAAAAAAATATATGGTTACAATTTTTTATCAAAATACCCTTTCTTTAATGATTGAAGTAGTTATCGGCCGGGCAAAGGCCCTTGTTTGAGATAATATGGTCATTTCATGCTCTTATTTGAAACGATTTGGCCGCTTCATACTCTAATTTGAAATAAAATCCACTTTGAGTTCTTATTTGAGAAAACGAGGGCACTTCAAGTCCCTATTTAGAATTTTCCCTTAAATTAGGAATGTGCAATGGGAACTGCCCGAACTAGGAATCATCTGGACCAAACCAAACGGTCAATTCTTGATGGTTCTCGGAGAGGACGATCTAACTCCCAATTCCCATTCTTAAAACCGGAGGCCGGTCGATCCGATTTTAGATTCCAAGTTAAGAACCGAATCGATCAGACCAGACTAGTTGATATTAAAAAAAAAAAAAAAGTTGAGAAAAACCCTCCTGCTCTTTTTACTAAGAAGGGTAGGTGATGACGCTCGTAGAGTTGTCGATGTTTTTTGAGAGAAATGAGATCTCCCTCTTCTCTATCTCTATTCGCTCATTTCGCTTTCGTAGTTTGCATGCTACTTCGAGCAAGACTCCTAATTCATCAGCAAGCTACTCACATGGCGAATCTTGAGCCGACGGTGGTTTCGGCGATGCTGTTTCCTGCTTCGACGCAATCGTCAAGATGCAACCTTTGCCTCCCGTGAAGGAATTCAATCGGGTGTTGTCCACCGTGGTTGGGAAGAGGCATTACTCTGCCGCCGTCGCTTTGATCAAGGAGATGCAGTCTCACGGGGTGGGCTTGAATGTCTACATCTAGGGGATCTTGATGAACTGTCTCTGCCGCTTGAGGTAGGGGTGTGCAAAAGAACCGGGACTTGCCTGGATCGCCCAGAACCTGTGGTTCTTAAGAGAACCCGGTCTGGTTCCCGGTTCCATGGGCGGATCCGCCCACCCGAACTGGACCAGTTATATTATAATAATATATTAATTTTTAATATTAAAAAAATCGAAAATTACCAAATATAAAATTTAGGATCCAATCACCAACTTGTCTCGATTCACTACTCTCTTACTCCATTTCGTCTCTCTCAGTTCAAAATCTATCGAGCTCCTTCTTCCTCTCCGATTCACTTCCGGATCTACTCATCTCCTTTTGAATCCTAGCCCGAACTCGACGAAACAATGAGTTAATTCACTTTTCCTCCCTCGAACTTGAACTCTCTCTCCACATCGTCGCCACATCCGCATTCACTGTCACTATTGTCCTCTTCGTTGTTGGGCTCGTCCCACTTCTACCTCCCCTCTTCCTCCTCCCCCTCCTTAGGCTCTTCCCCATCATCCTCATCTTTGGGGACGGGCGAATCTAAGTCTAAGAACGGCTCATCGTCCCCATCGTCCTCCTCATTGTCTATCTCGAGGGAGGAGTGGGAGGTGACAGAGGCGGTGGCCAAGATGGTGGTGGTGGCCAAGACGGAAGCGGAGCGAGGGTCACAACCGGTTGAAGGCGAAAAGGGGAAGGCGTGGAGGTTGGACCGGTTCTATGGATCCACCTAAGAACCGGACTAGACCAGTGGTCCGGTTCCCAAGTGGATCCATACAACTAGCAGGCAGTTCCCGGTTCCAATTTTTTGGAACCGGTTCTTAGCAGGCGGTTCCTGGTTCTAAGTCGGGAACCGCCCACCCAGACCATGCACACCCCTAGCTTGAGGAGGGTGGAGCTGTGTTTTGCTATTCTAGGCAAAGTCTTAAAGCTCGGGTTCAAGACCAACTCAGTGATGTTGAACACGCTATACAATACCAAGGAAATAACGCGCAAACTGTAACATTTTTCAAGTTATTTTTGCTCTCAAACAACAAATTATCGATTCCACCGGACCAATTGGTCGATCCATTTCTGTTTATAAGACTGGTCGATCCAATTTCCGGTCCCGGAATCTAGGAACTAGTCCTCCCGATATGGTTCCCAGTTCCACCTCGGAACCAGACTAGACTAGGAACTTATCAGTCCTACATTAAACTATATGTAATTTAGAAATATAGGATATAAAAAGGCTAAATAAATATTAAAAGTTTGTGAAGAATGGAAATTTAAAGAAAAAAAAACCAGGCGGGGAAAATGTGAGGCGCTATTGAGGGTCGCCCTATGCCAGCAGACAGTGGCTGGAGTCACACAACCCCGTGATCAAATGGCATGGATCGCTAGAGTCCAAGCTAGATCTTCGTCAATTATGGTCAAGCGACATTGGCAGTGTGACGAAGTGGATGTGACGACCTCGGCCAAGTGATGACTGTCAAAGGTTAAGCGGCCCTCACTTCTCGCTAGGCAATTCATCTCAGCATTTTCGTATTTATTGTAAAGATTAAAATCGAACAAACAAGCATATATTTTAATGATTCAATTGCAAAAAAATACCTATTGCGTAACTCAACAATTTATGAAAGTTTAGGGACTGTCCCTTTATCCATTCTTCTAGTTTGTACGAGAATAATACACGATATATTCTTTTGTTTCGACTCTCCTGAGTTCATAATGAAATTGTTGAAGACCTAGAAGAACAACTCGAGGAAACGGAGATCAAAACAAGGGAGGAGCACGATAAATCAATTATCAAACTCTAATTCTGAGTTCATAACGAAATTGTTGAAGACCTAGAAGAACAATCCTGCTGCTAGCGACATTACCACTTTCATAGATTGGAGTGGTAGAATACCGACATAAATCGTATATTCAACTTTCACAGTTTTTTCAACGGACAGTTGCCCGATCATTTTCACCCATGAATGAGTCCTCCTTTTTGTCGCTCGTCTTTGGATTCTACAGAGTTTTCCACTGTGCTAGGATCAAACGATGGCCCACTCTGCGTTAATAGCTCCTTGTCCAAGTTTTGCTAAGCGCTCTGTGCATCCAAGAATTTCAAAGGGTTAAAGGTCGTCCGCTTGGGCTGACTGCGAGAAAGTGCAAACAAATTGGATTCGATCAATTTGAGCATCTCAAAACTAAGTCAAGTTCTTCCTCCCTTGCACTCAACTCCTTCACATCGATCGTGACACCGACACCTATCAAATATAAAACCACACGGTACGCTGTTGTGTTAGCGATTCCTAACGAAAATTGACCGACGTGACTATTTTAGAATTTCACGTAAAAATTTAATACTGAATTGACAAAATTGAAATGTTTAAAATTGATACGGTACCCTTACAACACGTTTAGGATCGATCGAACAATTTAGCTCCCGTTACTTTGATGAGAAGAAGTTTGACCTGATTAAACATCAAGGATCGACATAGACACTCCGAATGCCGACATGATCTCGCAATTTGAACACGCCTCACGAGTCACGAGGACTCGCACATTTTTCGGAGCATTCTTACTATAACAATAGCCGGTCAAGGTTTAGAATTTCGCAGGTGATAAAGAAAGAAAGGGAGGGGGCTTCTGGAACCATATATGATATAAAAGGGAGAAATTCCGTCTTAGTTTGAACGCTGGGAGTGCAAGTCAAAACGCCGAAATTCAACAACTTGTCGAACGAACTAAGCTAACCTAACAAGCAAGCGCATGGAGAGAAGAACAATATTTTCCAACTTTGAAATTTTTCGAGCCGCTTGATTAGCAGAGGCGCGCCGTTTTATCGCCGGATTCTTTTGAGTTATGCGGTCGGATGTCCAATTCCAACATTTATATCGACAATAAAAAAAAGCAACCACTTTGGATGCCGCATCAATCACCTTAGACTGGAATCTCGCCCGACGCGCGTGCGAACAGAACGGTTTGCGTGCCTTCGTTCCGGGAAGGATCGAAAGATATCATCATCCACGCCGAAAAGACGTCCTTTTTTTTTTTTTTTTTTTAATATTGCGAGAGATGCCGACGACCAAAAGGAGGGAGAGGAATTCAAAGTCCAAAAAGAGAGGTGCAAGCAAAGGCAGACAGTCGTAGCTTACAACATACGTGATGTTCTCTCTCCCCGCACGACGAGCGAATCTTGATTTTTTCTGGCCAAAGCAGCCAGCATCCGTGGAAGGGTAAAAAAAAAAGGGTGAGCAACAGAGATCCTCGCACTCAGGTCAGATTTTTCCAAATTTGCTACGCTTTGATTTTTCTAAAAAAGAACGGGGCGGATCATTTGTTCCATCCAACGCCCGATGGAAAAGTTGATTCTCCCGGGCTTTATTGATAAATAAAAATATATCGGATGAAGTAAGTATTATAAAAAAAAAATACGGTGGATAGAACTAATCAAGGGGCAAAAAGTTAGTGGGAACTAGCACTATTTAGCGGCTCTAACAATATAGATTCAACTATAACTTTATATGTAATTAGCACAGCATGTTGGACCAACCCTAATTCTTCGATATCAGTAAGTTGCTATGTACAGGCACACCACAACAAGATAGAAAATGCCCTTTTATTGTTAATTCACGCGCGATGGTGCGAAATGCTATCTAAAAGAATCTTTTTTGACCGATCATTATAACAGATCAATTTCCGTTTGTTTAGTGGGAAATGAATGATTCGGTTCTAAAAATGATCGCATGTATTACTTTAAAAAATGAACAAATGAAAAATATTCATTTTCCATCGTCTACGAAAATGTTTAGATGTGAATTGTTGTTGACAATGAAATTATTTTTCATTGACTAATTATTTCAAGCGTTACAAACGATCATTCTATGCGAAATATTTTTCAAATCATTTATTCTCTGCGAAACAAACGTAATCGGTAAAGGTTATCTATTCGAATCTTACAAACTATATGCAATCTGTTTTGAGCCAAGGTCGCTTGCATAGGCCAAACGTTTATATTTAATCGATTCATCCGACTTACTCCGCATTTGATGTCCTTTTAAGTAATCGATCTCTGTACACATTCATCGAAAAGCACGGCAAATTCCTTCATAAAGATCTTTGACCATTTGAATCTATTCCCACTAAATTTAAAGTGGAAATCATCTCTAAGACAAGAAGAATCAATGCCCTCCCGCTTCTTTGAAAAATAGCCTTTGAGATAAAGATGGAAGAAATGCTTGCAAACTCAGCTCGCAACGTGACCTTCAACACACGGTACTCCGTCTCTTTTGTCTTCTCTTTTACCTTCTCATTTGCTCCGACTTTCAGGAGAATTTTCTCGTCGCTTCTCTCCGGCCAAAGCGGCAGAAGTCCAGCGAAGGCTCGGACGTTGGTCTTGCTGTGGCGGCGATCTGTGGCGGCGATCGACGGAGACCGAAAGCGAAAGTGGGCCACGTCGTCGTTTCAACGGGGAGACACTTTCTCCGGTCAAAGGGGTCCGTTTTTCTTTCTCCATGGCGAATGGCAACAGAGAGCTTCCGTGGAACGGAAACGGAATCCTAGCAGGACCGCCATTTTCAAAGCCGCATTGGAGAACGAAACGGAACGGACGGTTGGGGTACGCGACCAAGTACGGATGCGGTAAAAGCGGAGCGGGGGGATGAAATTGGGTGGGCTTGCAAGTGTAAATAAAATATAGCTGAATCAAGTTCAAGTCCCCGCACGAGATTCGCTAAAAGTAAAATATGCAAGACGGACTGCCCAAATCGAAAGCTGTTTGAACCAAATCAAATTGATTGATTGGATTCAGTTCTCGAGAGTGTCAGTTTAATTCCCAATTATAAAGATCGGACCTATCCAACTATATTTTTTTTTTATTTCTTCATAATATAAGGTATCGAGTGATAGGAAAAAAATAAGTGACTGGTTCCATTGGACTACCAAACCAGAAACCGGACTGGATCTTAGTTAAAAGTCCAAATAAATAATTGACAAGAAGGGCAAAAATATAAATGATGTTAAGGATTTTTTCAGAGGCAATCGATAGGAAAGGGAGAGAGAGAAAGGAAATTACTCTACAGTTTAAAATAAACCGAGGAGTTAAAAAAAGAAAGAAGGAAGAAGAGAAGCCGCTTCGAGTAGATCTTGCAACCTCGTCCCTTGATGACGGGTAATTTTCGTTTTCTCCCCCCTAATTTTTCCTCTCTTTTTTTTGCAGTTTTTGTCCTGCGGGAAATCACGCAGCTTTGCTAAATGATCTACGAGGGCTACAGGAAGCGACGTGCAGCAGGCTTCTCATCCCACCTGCTGGGCCGCGCTTGGGCACCCTGAACCGTCTTCTCTTCCTGGACTTCTTCGGTACCTGCTCAAGAATGAAGACGCGTCAATTTTTTCTTCTTTTTTCCCTTTCGTTTGGGCCCTTGAATATGAGGTTTGAGGAAATAGAATTATTAAAATGAGAGTAATGATCTGATTGATATATAAAATTGGTGTACTAAATAATGCGACGGGATGCAAGCAAGCATCCAGAAATGCACAGGTTGGTCGCATCCTACACCCAATAAATCAATCCACCATGTTACGGAATATGGCAGTTTTGCTGGCCTATTTCATTGTACTTGATATAACAATAAAATTATGTAGTTTGATAAGATGTTGAACCAAAACACATGTATTTCGTAATTTATATATACAAGGGAACTGTGGTATTGATGATGTTCTAGCGTGTTTATAGAAAATCCTCTTGTTAAGATAAAAATGCGGTATGCGTGTTTTTCTAAGAGCTTAAATCCTTTGAACAAATATTTATGGCTCGACTTTATCATATGCAGTTAAATTCAGAACTTAGAGGATGTCCATTCCTATGTTCCCCACATGGCACTTGTCTTTAGCTATGTATCTATCATGTGGCATTGCACTTGGCATTGTTTACCACATGGTCCAATAACTTTACCAAATATTGACATATATCCTTCCATCCTATGTGTAATCTTCAATAGTAAATAAAATCGAGGCATAAACATCTCTAGATGCCAGATGATATGAAAATTACATATATAATCCATAAACTTCTTAAAATATTTTATCTATAGTTAAACTTGGTGAAAGTAATTGAATTTAACTAAGAATACCATAAATATGTGTGCTTCTTAACATATATCCAGACTTAATTTTTTGTGTTGTTCATAGTTAGTACACGGTACAATTACAGATTACCCAGTTCTCATACTTAAGTTTCACTTTATATTCCCTAAATTAAACCTAACAATAAAAGAATAAAATATTTTCTTTGAAACATGCATTTTAAACTTCATTTAGTTTTATTTCGTTCTTTTAAAATGTTCCCGTTTTAAATGAAAATATCATGCGATGCAAATTTGTTTGCAAAAAGTGAAAACGAAAATATATTTTTCCCATAAACCACTTAATTTCAAATTTTGATGGAAGAAATCAGACAAGAGAAAAAGTACATGAAGTTTTAGTTTAATATGTTAATATTCGACAATTAGTCGATTACCCAAATTAAATTTGACATTTAAAGCAATTAATTTATGAAGAATTCCAAATTTTCTATTAGTTATCTACTTTATTTAATTTTTATTTGAACTTTCAAGCTGCATTTCGTATGTCATTAGTGGACAAATTTTTTTTACTCGTTAATTTCTACGCTCAATGGTTGACTTCCCTAAGTATTATACATATTTAAGTATTATTAACATCATTTACGAGAGTGATCATAAACATATATAAAGTTTATTTATCAATGCATGTCTGCGCAAAACGCTGGACAAGTAAAGAAGTAAAAGTAAATTAGATTTATACAAAAGTACTAGAAAAGTTGTAGCAGGTTTACCTCGACGACGGAATCTGAAGTTGGCAACTCTGCCTTTTCCTTTCCGTTCGCCACCTCGGTCGTATCACTTTTCCCTGTTTATTGCGTAAAGAAGTTAGATTGAAAATTTCATGTATGCAAATCCCTTTCGACTTCTTAAATGCTCAACGAAAGCACAAACATCACTTTATAAATATTTTCTAAGTTAGTTTTCGTAATCCTTTTACATTATTTATATGTAAAAAATCACGGGAGTGAATTGTCGTAAAAGAAATAGCACTATCATCACATGTAAATTCAATGATTGGTGAATTCCATGTATAATTTTCATAAGAGTCAAAATCAAAATCGAACATTTTTAGATAGATTTTAACATGTAAATTTACGTTTTTTTTTAACACCAAACACATGAAACTCTCGTAACATAAAAATGTGAATTTCATAAATTTTTTATGGTTTCACAATTAGAATATATAGAAACAAAGGTATAAATATTGTCAGAATTTTTTTTTTTTGGTCGGTTAATATTGTCAGAATTCACCAGGCAATTTCGAGAGGGGAAAAAAAACTCACCGTCGACGTTCTTGGGGCTATCCTCGGCATCGCCCGACTCGTCGACGCACAAGACGCAGTATTCCCTAAAGCTCGGCGACCCCGGGTACAACAGTATGCTGTCTTCCCTCTCGGTTATTCCCCCGACCTCTTCCTCCTCTTCCTCCTCCTCCTCCTCCTCCTCGTCTTTGTCTTTGCGGTCGACGCCGCTTCCTCTCTCCTTTTCAGCCACCACTTCCTTCACCACCTCCTCCACCGCCTCCCCTCCGCCGCCTACCTTGCCGTCTTCCTCGACCTCTCTGACCTCCTTGATCATCTCCTCGCCGTCCTCGCTGCGTTCCTTTGCCCTCATCACCTGCACTGGCGGTTCGCTCATGCGCGTGGGCGGGAGGAGGGTGGCGGCGGCAGGGGTGGCGGCCGGGGCGGCGTCGTCTTTCTTCGGGGGACGCGGGGACGAGATGCAATTGCGTCCGCCGCCCCCGCGGCCGCAGATGTCTAGTTTGGGGTCGCTGCCGAGAGAGGAGGTATCGGCTTCGTCAGGGTCGACGTAGAGGAGCTGCTTGCTGGAGGGGGTGCTGCCGTCGGCGAGGGCGGAGCCGGCGGCCGCGCCGGGCCGGTCGCCCCGGCGGCGGAAGGCGAAGTCCTCGATGCGGCGGTGGAGGGGTTGATGTAGAGGTAGGTCGGCCCGGAGGCGGCGTGGAGGCCGTCTTCTCTGTTGAACCTGGATACGCCGCAGCCCATGGTGGATGCGGGAGGGAGGGAGGGAGGGAAGGAGACGCGAGCATGAACAAAGAGAGAAGAGAGAAGAGAGAGAGAGAGAGAGGAATGTGGCTGTGCGAGAAAGGTTGGGACAAGGGAGGTGGTGATAAGTGGAGGTCCAACGGGGGTTTCGGAAAATCAGGGAGGCGACGCAGGCCACCCCAGATTGTTTTCAAATTGGTAAGAGGTGGGTTTGTTTTACCTGTCAGATTGGTATGTCTTCTTTAACTGTTCGGGAGAATGCTAGATATAGTAAAAGGAATTGATAATTGCATATTCTTTCCCTAAAAGACAGGTTTGGATTAAGGTGGCGAACGTGTTATGATGTGCTAAAATCGAAACTGAAACTGCGCCGTTCTGTCCATCATCGCGCCGTGCCAAGAGAAAAACCTTACTAATAACAAGTGCCTGTAATGTCAATGGTTCGTCTTGCTTAAGGTGGTCTAAGGTGAACCACTGGCCTAATGCACAAGCTTATATAAGTCTCGAGCTACCAGATCTTTCGCCAGCCACCGAAGTGACATGGCGGCAGCGGCAGCGGCGGTGGGGTGCAGGCGGCAGTGGTGACGGCTTGATCAATTTGACCCGGTACACTTCCCATCGATCTCCTTCGATCCGATTCTCCTGAAAATTCAGTTGGATGGGCAAGAGGACTTAGCCCCAACTGGATCCGGATCCCTGCAAGAAGTTCTCTGTGACGAGCCAGTAAACATGATGTCTTCTTGAACACGTACCTGGTTCCGAGGCCGAAACTCGTGCATGACCCACACTTGGGTCGAGCGAGAGCAACATCGGCTGAGCTTCCTCCTCCTCCTCCTCCTCCTTCGTGAAAACAAGGAGGCTGCTCGCGATTGCCATTGATGTAAGTGTAACGATTTGCCTCTCTGTACCAGTTAGCTTCCCATAACCAGAAGCACCGACTCTTTTGCGTACTCCCGATGAATCTTCAGCGCTCGTTTCGTTCTTTATCCGGCGAAAAGAAGTACCTTTTCTGGTAGACATCGCCTGTGAGCTCGCTCACCGTTGCTAACTAAAATTGCGCCAAAAGACATCAATAACTCCAATGGATTCAAGAAAACAATGGCACGGAAAAAAAAAATGAATGTAAAGCCATAGTTTTCCGATTTCTTTATACTGGCATGACATCTTTAGATAGCTTTTGAATAGGCACGATGGCTCCACGCCAACAAAGTGAATAATTGTGAAAATATCTTCCTTAAAATAATTACTTATCGGTCATAATAAATGACGATGGCCTCTCGACCACAATTATCTCACACCAAGAGAAGGCAATAGGCTGATTAAGTTAAGGCCACCATTGACTAATAAAGGGAGAAAAAAGCTAAATAGAGAGATAAATGATCCATCCATTACTAATCAACAAAAGGATGAAGGATATGAGATATTTAATTTGACCAATTGTAGATTACTTATTTAGAGTTATTTAGAATTAGACCACATCAAAAAAATTCTTATTAATTGTTCATCTGTAGTTGACTTATTTTTTACTGAATTGAGATAGCAAATTTGTATATTGCTGTGTGAAAATCATGTTGGATATTATTTTTGTCGTAACAATAAGAACACAAATTTTTAGGGGACATGAAACTGGTAAAGCAAAGAGAATTATTAGGTTTCTTTGTGTTGCAAAGAAACCCACCTGCTGTTCTTGGGCTTGGAAAAAAATCCTATCCCTCATAAGCGAGGTCCACAATGCCTTAATTGGAGGATTGGAGACGGCCTCTCTACATTCTTATGGTTTGATAATTGGCACCCTAGAGGCTCTTTGAACTTAATTTTTTCGGACTCGTTCATATACAGTTCAAGGTTTTCTAGGCAAGCAACAGTAGCTGATCTCTTCTCTGATACTAGGCAACCTCTCAAGTTGGTGCTTGAGTCTTGGGATAATCCCCTCCCTAGTCTCTCTCATATTTCAGATTGTTTTGGCTGGAGGGAAAATTCTTTAGAATGCTTCACTGTTGCAACGGCTTGGGAGACCTTCAAGCAAAAGAGGACTCGGGTTTTTTGGCATATGTTCGTCTGGAACAACGAAATTATACATCGGTATCAAGTAAACATTTGGCTTATAGCTAAATGCAAACTACCCACCCAGACACTTTTATTGTCGCATGGTAGAATAGATAGTGGTGCTTGTGCCTTCTGCAACGATGTATTGAATTCTATTGATCATTTGTTTTTCGGGTGCCGTGTTACAGCTAGGGTTGCCTTCTTTTGGGCGATCAAATGCAATCTGCCTTGGCTTAATAGGGCGTGGGAGGATAATCTCCGGTAGGCCATCACCATGCTTACGGGAAATGAGTTTTATAAGTGCATAGCCCGCTTCTCCTTTGGAGCACCGTGTTATATTATCTAGAACAATAGGAATAGTATTCTCTTCCGAGAACAAGCTCTTTCTGTCTCGGCTATGAAAAATCATCTCTTTAAAGTGGTCAGAGATAAGGCGATCATTGTTAGGAACGTTGAAGAGAACTTCAGGAATAGAAGGTTGCAATTAAGATGGGGCATTAACCTGATCATCTTTTTTGGGGAGCGTCAGATGCGGCTTGATTAATGCAGTTGGTGCAGTTGGTGTAGGTGCAGCTAGTGCAGTAATTCTCACTAAATCCGAAGGATAGTTCATTCCCTGCCTGTAGGCATTTTGTCCGTTTCTATTTGCTGGTTATTTTCATGCCGTGCTTTCTTTTCTTAGTTGGTAGTGGGCTGTCACGTATGTGGCTTTTCCAGTATCCCTCCACTCATTATGATCCGTTTTGAGTGTGGATTATGAGGTCATGTTCTTTTTCTTTTTCTTTTTTTTTTCCTTTCTCTTGTTCACTCGTTCCTTTTCGATATATTAATTACATTTCACCAAAAAAAATAAGAAGGACAATGAAGAATGCATTTGAACCTTTAGTATTACTTTAAAAGCAACATGCTACCAGAGATTTGATTAATTAATAATTCAACTTAATTAGTGGAAGATTGCAGGCATTTTATGAAAGAGAGAAATGAACAATTTTATTTAATTTAATAACTTGATATTGATATAAAATCTATTTCATATGAGACAACTTCAAATCCACCTAGCAAATTTGAAAAGCAAATTTTAATTCTCATACAAAAAATTACTGGAATCCAAGGCGGTGAGATTTAACAAATCCCCCTCAAAATCCTATATTTCCCAAGGAACAAACAAGTTGTCCGTTTTCATACACTATCAGTGCAATCATCAAAGCTTTTTCTTAATTTTATTATCGACAGCAATTTATGTTTATATATCTTCGTTAACTATGAAAATATTTGTCATTTCTTCATTTCTATAAGTGAACAATCCATCATTTTAGGAAAATATCTTCAAATTATTCATTTTTGGGAAATAAAAACACTCTTTAAAAAAATAATAGTAAACAACTAAAGACTAAAACAATGGCAAATTAAATACGTTAGTGAACCTTGAACATAAAATAAAAGGAATAAAGAAATACATCGGGAACAGACGAGCAGCAATCATGAGCAACCAATCTTACACATAGTGTTTTAGGACTCGATAATATATTCGTGACAAATTTTAAAAATTTTGCATTGTACCTATCCTTCATTAGAATTCGAGGGGTGCCCGATACAGCATGAAACTCCATATTCATGGCGCCTAGCAAGTTCCACGGCTCGGTTCCGAACACATCGAACTACGGCGATCAAAGGCGGCAACGGGTGGCCATCAATCTTCCGCCTCGAGAACACGCCAACAAGCTCTTTGTCGCTGAGCTTGAACCGGCACGCGACCGGCAATCGGGACCCGGGCCATGGACGATACATCGAAGGAGGATGCGATTCGGGGATCTGTGAGCTCGAGCTGACCGTGCGGTCGAAAAAAGAAGTTGTTCCACAAACTGTGGCGAAGAACCAAAGAATAAAGAAGAGCTCTTCACAAGAGTTTGTTTTATGTAAGGGCGAAGGCGTTTTATATGGAAGCGAAGCACGAACTGTTCCTCGATGGGTTCGGCGAGAATCCTTACCGTGTCGCTTGTTTTTGTCCGAATTTTGGTAGGAGTAAGGCTCCTAGATTCTAGAAGTCCCCGATCTTTCAGCAAAATTTTACAGCGGATGTGAACCTCCTTTTGGAATTGTCGGATCGAATTGTTAGATTGTAACCGTTGATTTAGATTTGACGGGAAACTATATAAGGAAAGTAACCAAGTTAAATGAAATTGTGCAAATATGGAAACCATTAAGATTGATTTTGTCTATCTTGTAGGAAAAAAGTTGGATTTGATCATGTATCGAGGAGAATTTTCGATTTAAATGGTTGTTTTGCTTAATGTGAATATATTCCATCTTGAACCCGCAAGTTTTCTTGACTTGAACGGCCTCAGCACAAGCTTATACTAGTCTTGGTTTGCCAATTCTTTCGCCAGCGCCGAAGCTGCACGGTTGTGGCGGTGGCGGCTTGATCTATGCATAGGTAATTCGAGTGAATTTGAGTTAATCTTGGCTTAGATCTGGTATAGGTCTTTATACTTGCATTACATGGATTGGTACACGTTAGTCCTTGAATTTGGTCCAAACTTATAATCGGACCCACCCAAATTCAGCTCAGGCCCGCCCGGGCGCCCTGCCCATTTGTCGCCTCTACACTTCGAGGCCCAAAGATGGACATTAAGATGAATCAGAAAGAGACGAGAACGCCTATCAAAAACTTGTTATTAATCGAAAAGGAATGCCGGGTCTCCTGAAAATCTTTCTGCTGAAACTACTTGCTGTAAAGCCAGAGCGAACTCGCGAGATGGAAAGGCATGTTCGCAGTCTGCATGGTCACGATTCAAACCCAGACGGATACTCTTAAAACCTTTTTTCTGTAACTTCGACAATTCAACTCGAACTCCGTAAATTAGGTCCGGTCGAACCGCCGCTTGAGACGGTGTTGCGAGCTCGATGGGGGAGACGTGACCCTGCCCTTGGGTCTCTTGGGTTTCTTCTGAAACACCCGGTACGCTGCCCACTGATCTCCTTCGATTTGGTTCCCCCGCAAATTCAATTGGATGGGCAAAAGAAACGTGCCCAATATATATATATAATTATTATAGCCTTGTACCAAAAGCCAAAGAAACACTCGAAGAATTCAGATATATAAGGACAACTCCATCACAAGAGTAAAAAATGACAAACACAAATGATCTTGCACAATCATACCTCTATGCCCAATGGAGGCCCTTTGACCCCTATAATTAAGGATCTTTGTCTTTATCCCTAGTCAAACTTGCCTGCCGACACTCCAGGATCCTCCAAGACTCATGAAGAAACATCTTCATCAATTGATGCAAACATATGGAATACCCGAAACCCCTCTGCCATTCGACTTGCAGAATTTGTACAAAAATACAAAGAACATTTTCTAGCAGAAATGCATAATTCTGATTACTCAAACTATGATTACAATACCCGTAACGGAATAGATCACTGACTGTAGCAAGTCACTATAGCAATAGGCTATATATATATTTTTTCGACACGTTGGGAAAAAATTCTTGTCTAGGCTACTCTACATCCAAGCCAGTCGTTGTTCGTGTGAGTATCACGTGAGCCCCACTTACGATTTTATGTTTCTTCAATCTGAAAGGATGGGCTAATAAGTCTTGTCTGGACCAAATCCACTGAACTGGCCATCCTTTAAGCGGGTCTGATGCGTCATGGGAACTCTCGCGAAATGAACGGCTGTGATGAGCTCGGCCCACTCCACCCGAATCCCTTCAAGAAATTCTCCGAGACGAGTCGAGAAAACATGATGTCTAGAACATGTACCCGGCAGTGAGGCCAAAACTCATGCATGATCCATTTCGGTCCAGTTTGAGCAACATTGGTTGAGCCTCCTCCTCCATCTTCATCATCATCTTCTTCTTCCTCTTCCTCCTCTCGATCTTCTCCTCCTCCTCCTCCTTCACAAAAAAGGAGCCTGCTCTTGATTGCCTTCAATGGCAGTGTAAGGATCTGCTTCTCTGTACCACTTAGCTTCCAGTAACCAGAAGCACCAACAACTCTTTTGTGTGCCGCCGATGAATCTCCCGACTTCGCTTCCTTCTTCATCCAGCAAAAGAAGTACCTTTCCTCTTCGGCATCGCCTGTGAATTCGCTCGCCATTATTGACGAAAAACTCCAGTGGATTCGAGAAGACGAGAAGACCAAAAATAGTAATGATGGTTTTATTAGTGATGGGCTTAAGGCCCGTCCGCCCATGTTGGGCCTAAAAGCCCGGCCCACAGGAATAAGGCCCATGGATGGAGGGAGGTATAAAAGGGATGAGAGAAAAGGAGAACGCACCTTTTGCATAATCGTACGTACGTCTCCCTCTCTTCCAACGTTCTCTCTCTCCAAAATGACAGTAAGCAAAAGAAGTGACGTCGTCTTCCTACCAAGCGAATTGTCGTCATCGGATCGAACAGGGCTAAATTCTCTTCCTCTTTTCGGCGTCGGTGTCTAATCTGTGGCTAACAAGGTACACTCGAATCGTGGTGTGCTTTACGATCGGTGATACGTGATTTTTCCGTGCTTGTCTTCCGCATTCGTTTTAGGGATTCGATTTAGTGTCGAATCCGGTTTTGGGATCCGTTATTCCCAACATTGGTATCGAGCCCTAGTTCACGTTTTTCCCGACCTGATTGATGTTTTTGATTGATTTTTCACGAAAGTGATTCGGCCGTACGGATTGGGGCGAGAAATCCCGACACCCGAGCGCTATTCGCCTTTTTTTCCGAGTTTTCGTAAGTCGAAATTGAATTATGATGGTATAGGGAGAAAGGGGTCGTCGAGACAAGTCTGGCGATGTGTCGCACGCCGCCAGGAGACGCCGCACGCGCCCACACGCGCGGCCAGAAGCCGCTACGCATGGGCGTGACGCGCCCGGAAGCGCTGGCTCGCCCAGCACGTGCCGCCGGTCGGCGAACCGGCACACGCCGGTCGACGGACCGACGCGTGCTGACGTCAGCATGACGTCACCTAACGGTCGGTAACCGCTAGGATGACGTCATCGATGACGTCAGCGCCGACATCGGTTGGCCGGGCCGTTACCGGCTGACGACCCGACTCGACTCGACTCGCGGACACCTGGCATGCGCACAGCACGTGCCGGCTGACGTATGTGTGACATCAGCTCGCGCACGCGCGCGGCACGTGCGGCCGGTTCGTCCAACCGGCCTGTCCGGTCCCACCGATCCGACGACCGACGATCTGACTGTTGACCCGTTGACCGTTGACCCAAAAAAAAAAGAGGAAAAGAATGTGTTTCTTTTTCAATTAAGTCTATGTGGATTATATGTAATCCTTTATTTGTTCTACATTTGTTGTAGGAACAATGCCTCCCCTTCAGTTACGTACGCCTATTCGTGTAATTACCGATAAACAAAAGGAAAGGCTTTCTAAGTTGATAGCTGAGCTGACTGATTATCGATGGGGGAATGGTGACTTAATTGATCATGTTCTTGAAGTCAACGGGAAGATACAAAAGGTCATATGGAATGGTCGTCCCATGCCACAAGATCGAGAGATGGTGCGATTTTTCATTAATACTCTTCCACCTGAATGGCAAGATGTGTTTAATCGCATATGGGATGTCAATGGAGCTGCTTCATATAAGAAAATTGTGATGGATTTTGTAAAAGAATATTACTGCATTGTTACAAGGGAAAAAATCAAGAAATTGAACAAAAGAGGATCTTTCCCAGTTCATGTGCTAGCTTGGTGTTAGATGCATTGGCTGTTTTTTTGTTAAGTGTACTTTGTGGACATCTTATGTAATGTTTACTACCTGATTGTTGTTGATGTAGCAACCTATATGTTAGTTATATTATGTGAAAGCATCATTATTATATTGTTTGTCAATTATCTGTTGCTTTCATTATTGCTGGTTCTTTGTGGGTAGTTATAGAAGTTTTTGTAGCTTCATAGAATTGATTTTGCATATGACAATCATATTAATGATAGTTTTAAGTTAGGATTTTTTGGAGGATGATTGGAAACGTAGTGACCTTTTGATTCTAAAACCTTACTTAAAATTATTAATTAATATGATGGGTTTGTGCAAAATAGATGCATAAATGATAGGCATTAATAACTCGTGCATATATGTCTGATGTGTTCAGATCAATGGCCTCAGCCACAAAGAGCATAGTTGCCGAGCTGAACAAAGGTGAAAAGCTCAATGGTGACAACTATGAAATTTGGCAAATGAAAATCCAGTATGTGCTGGAAGAGCAAGAAGCACTTGAGGCTCTTAACCTGACCATGGTTGAACTTGAAGAAGGAAACACTACATAGCACAAGAGAGACAAGGGAGTTTTTGCTGCATGGAAAAGAAAGAACTCTCTTGCTCGCATCACGTTGCTGAGCAGCATGGAAAATGACGTCATGCGAGAGTTTAAGCGTTTTGACAATGCTAAAGAAATGTGGAAAGCATTGGCGGCAAGATTTGGTCATACTTCGGTGACGAGACTGAGGCAACTCACTATCAGGTTTGACTCTTATAAGAAGCCTCATGGTCAGACCATGAAGCAACATCTTAGAAAGATGTCAAACATGATAAATGAGCTGAAAGATGCTGGCCATGTCCTAACAGATGAGCAGCAAGTGCAAGCAGTGATTCGTTCCTTGCCTCAGAGTTGGGAGCATATGAAGGTGCACCTGAGTCATAATGAAAATATCAAAACCTTCGAGGATGCAATGCGTCATCTTGAGCTGGAAGAGGACCGCATGTTGGCGGCTAAGCCGGATGCTGAACTCTATTATGCTAGTTCTAGCTCAAATGGAGCTTCGTGCTCCAAGCGCAAACGCCCTAACTGGTTTGATAAAGGGAAAGATAAGGAAGCAGGTCCTTCAGGGAAGAAACCCAAGTTTAACCAACATGAAAGAGAAAAGCGTCCTCGCATGAAAAAGCTTGCAATGATGAAATGCTACAACTGTGACAAGAAGGGTCACTATGCTCGCGACTGTCGTGAGCCAAAGAAGGTATGCACCCCTTGTATTTTTCAGAACTTTGCTTTTGTGTCGAGTTCGTATTCTTAACGAGTCTAATCCTTTGTGGTGTGGATTCGGGAGCGACAGAGACCATGTAGCGAAGGATAGAGGATCCTTTGTGGAATTCCGACAGTACCAACCGGAACTAAGTGGATCTATGTGGGAAACAACTCAGAGCTGAAGTGAAAGGAATTGGCACATGCCAACTGAATATGCGTGGTGGACACACTTTGTTCCCACATGATGTGTTGTATGCTCCGGAGATTCGTCGAAATTTAGTGTCTGTTTTAGCGTTGGTTAAGTTTGATTTTAATGTGAACTTCCATAATAGAGGTGTAGATTTGTATTTGAATACAAAATACTATGGTTGTGGTTATTTTCCGGATGGATTCATTGTATTAGATATTGACTATATTAATGCAAATGTTTGTTATTCCCTTCTCACATCCCCTAATTCATATGATAATGATGTGAATGTGTGACATGCTAAACTTGGTCATATTGGCCAACAACGTATGAATAAACTAGCCAAAGAGGACTTGTTAGGCAATATTGAAAGAGTCGATTTGCCCATATGTGAGCATTGCCTGGTAGGGAAAACGACAAGGAAATCATTTGGAAAAAGTAAAAGAGCTGAATTTTCTTTGCATTTAACCCATTCTGACGTCTGTGATCCAATGAATGTGAAAGGAAGACATGGGGCTGTTTATTTCATCACTTTTATAGATGATTATACTCGATTCGGATATGTTTATTTGATTTCTCATAAATCTGAAGCAATAAGTTGTTTCAAAAGGTTTATGAACCTGGTAGAGAATCAATTAGACAAGAAAATAAAAGCATTGAGATCCGATCGAGGTCGAGAATATTTATCGATGAGTTCAGAAAATTATGTGATGAAAAAGGAATAGAAAGACAGTTGTCTATTCCATATACTCCTCAACAAAATGGTGTTGCGGAGAAAAGAAACAGAACCCTACTGGAAATGGTTAGATTCATGATGGCGCATGCTAACTTACCTATTACCTTTTGGAGTGATGCGTTGTTAACTGCTGCCTATATACTTAACCGTGTGCCTTCCAAATCGTTACTTCCACTCCATATGAGTTATGGACAGGTAGAAAACCGGACTTAAGTTTTCTTAAGCCATGGGGTTGTGCTGCCTATACACATGAGTCCTCTCACAAGTTTGGGAAATTGGGTCCCAGAGGAAAGAAGAGTATTTTCATAAGATACTCCGAATACTTGAAAGGGTATGTGTTCATAGGTGAGTAGGAAAGTGGGAGTATAACTGAATTTGAATCACTGGATGTCACATTCTTAGAGGATGAATTTCCTAAGAATGGCGAAATAGGGGAAGATTACTCCCTATTTGAAACCTTGGATCAAGATAACGATATTAGTGGAGTTCGTCCAAGTGGGAGTAATATGAAAAATGATGAATTGAATTCAACTCATTCGCAATTACAACCACATGATGAGACGACTTCATCATTATCTAATCCTAGTGGGAGCATAATGGGGAATGATGTGCAAATTGTACAATCTCCCATACGGCGAACAAGTCGCCAAAGTATTCCCCATCGACGTTTTGACATTGAAGGGGAAACTTTTATGATTGCTCCGCAAGATGAGGTCGAGCCAAGAAATATTAATGAGGCTCTAAATCGCCCTAGTAAGAAAAAATGGATTCATGCAATGGAAGAGGAGATTGAGTCATTGAAGTCAAACCAAGTTTGGGAACTGGTTGATTTTCCAAAGGGACGCAAAGCTATTGGGAACAAATGGGTTCTTAAAATAAAGCGAAAAGTTGATGATTCGATAGAAAAGCATAAGGCTCGCCTTGTGGTGAAGGGGTACAATCAACAGGAATGAATTGATTATGAAGATACATTTTCTCCTGTAGTGAGATTTACCTCGATTCGCATTATTCTGGCAATAGTAGCTAGTATGGATCTTGAGTTACATCAAATGGATATAAAGACTGATTTCCTCAATGGAGAGTTAGAGGAAGAAATATACACGGAACAACCTACTGGTTTCATAATGAAAGGCCAAGAAGAAAAAGTATGTCGACTTTTAAGATCAATATACGGCCTTGAGCAGTCGTCAAGGCAATGGTATATACGTTTTCATAATGTCATAATAGCATATGATTTTACAATGATAGATGAGGATCATTGTGTATATATCAAAAGATCCAAAGATCAATTTGTGATCATATCATTATATGTTGATGATATACTAATTGCCGGAAGCAATATGGAGTTTGTTAATATTGCCAAGAGTTGGTTGTCTTCCAACTTTGAGATGAAGGATATGGATGAGGCTGCATACATTCTTGGAGTTAAGATTTCAAGAGATCGTTATCTCTTTCGCAAGAAACATATATAAATAAGGTTCTTGAACGATTTCATATGCTAGATTGTAAACCCATAGACACTCCTATTGCAAAAGGTGAAAGATTGAGCTATAGACTGTGTCCAAGGGCTCCACAAGAAAAGGAACAAATGAAACATGTTCCTTATGCTAGTGCTGTTGGGAGCTTGATGTACGCTATGAGGTGTACAAGACCTGACATATGTTTTGCAGTTGGAATGGTGAGTAGATACCAATCCAATCCAGGTCAAGCACATTGGAAAGCCATTAAGAGAATACTAAGGTATCTAAAGGGAACTGCTGATTATACACTGAGTTATCAAGGAAAGGATCTGCGACTCGAAGGCTATTCTGATACTGATTGGGGAGGAGATTTAGACGAAAAGAAATCTACCTCTAAGTTTGTTTTCTTATTGAATAATGGCACCATATGTTGGAACAGTAAGAAACAAACGTGAATAGCCTTGTCCACGATGGAAGCTGAGTTCGTGGCATTATCAGCAATAATATAAAAAGAAGTTTGGCTTAAGAGATTTTTGGATCATTTAGGTGTTATTGAAAAGCTGCAAATCCATTATTAGTTAATAGCGTACACCAAAGATCCAAAATATCATAGCAAGACCAAACATATAGATACCAAGTATAACTTTGTCAAGGATATGGTTGCACGAAAGGATGTGAACTTACGAGTACATATCTACGCATAGAATGGTAGCAGATCCTATGACAAAGCCAATACCTAGAGATGTGTTTTGTGGTCATGTAAAATCTCTAGGATTGCGTAGAGTCGATGTCTTGGATTGTAATTTCCCGAGTTGTTCACATGTATGAACTAGTGTTATTTCATTATTAATGCCTATGAATCTTTGTTTGATCTTTATGCATCTTAATGCTCAGTGCATTATATTAAGTTAAGGAAGTATGTCAGACAGATAAAAGATTAGCCCACTCACACGGGTAATCGCCTCTATTTAATGTGTGATAAATAGAGATGAGACTGTTTTTTAGCTTATTATCTAGGTGATAATCGAGAGCTCAAGCTTAAAATACGTATGTCGCCTTAACTGAGTGTTAAGATAAGGACATAGTACTTACGATGTCCGAAAGTAAAATAACCCACATATTTTACTTTATCTGTCTAAGATGCCAGATGTGAGCTCTGATGAATTTTGTAAATAAGTGGATACGTGAACTCAAGTTAGACATTGGGTATGTCTGAACTATCATCTGTACGGTATTGAAAAATGTAGACATACGCTCCATGGGAAAGGAGTTAATACCGTAATACGTATTTCATACTACGTATGCATGAGACGACCAATAAGAGTGGTAAAAGTTTGATCTCAACTTTTATAACGTGTGAGACTCTTGAGGAATAGAGTTCCTCAATTTTAGTGCCCTCATAACTTTACTTATTCTCAAGATTTCTATTTAGTGTTTGCTATCTTAGAATGTTGCCAATGGTCATGAGTTGATTCGATCTAATGGGACATTTCTAGAAAAGCAAGCTGAACTGAAATTGAGAGTTTGAAGGAAAAAGGAAGATCGGATTTTGGAGAATCACATTGTACTTTTGTATTCACTGGTCGACCAATTATGATTGTCTTTGGGATAATCATAATTGTGAATACAATGCAATATATATATATATATATATATATATATATATATATATATATATCATTGTTTAAATGAGATTAAAAGAGATATAAATGTAATCGATCGATCTAGGGTACTGCATACTAAATTTACTCGGAATATGATGCCCATTATGAGCTGCTATATATTCCTAACAGATGTATGGCAACGAGCTTTCAAAGTATGCTGGTCGCACGGATTATTCACCGGTATGAATGTTGAAGAGAGATAAAGAGAATCCTGTTCGGCCTACCATGAGCGAGTGGGAGATGATGGTTTTATTAGTGATGGGCTTAAGGCCCGTCCGCCCATGTTGGGCTTAAAAGCCCGGCCCACAGGAATAAGGCCCGTGGATGGAGAGAGGTATAAAAGGGATGAGAGAAAGGAAGAACGCACATTTTTGCATAATCAGTACGTACATCTCCCTCTCTTCCAACGTTCTCTCTCTCCAAAAGGACAGTAAGCAAAAGAAGCGACGCCATCTTCCTACCAAGCGAATTGTCGTCATCGAATTGAACAGGGCTAAATTCTCTTCCTCTTTTCGGCGTCGGTGTCTAATCTGTGACTAACAAGGTACGCTCAAATCTGTGGTGTGCTTTACGATCGGTGATACGTGATTTTTCTCGGGCTTGTCTTCCGCATTCGTTTTAGGGATTCGATTTAGTGTCGAATCCAGTTTTCGGGGATCCGTTATTCCCAACAAGTAATGTAAAGCTATAGTTTTTCCAAGGCGAATTTTGGCAACCAACGTAGAATCAAAAGCAGGGGACCGGTTCAGGGGAGAAAAAAGAACAAAGTTTTGGGGAAAACAACGGGGTTTCGACCTTAATTGCAAGCTTAAAGTTACAAAAAAAGAAGTCTTTCTTCTCCCCCTTCATCGAGTACAAATCAACAATTTCGAGGAGGAACCCGATAAAGGTACCTGGAAAGTTCCACGGCTCCGTTCCAAACAAGTCGAACTCTAGGATAAAGGGCGGCGGCGGGTGGCCATCCATCTTGCTACTCAAATCGTCGCCGACAAGCACTACGTCGCTGGTCTTGAACCGGTACCCCATCAGGAATAGGGACCGCGGCACAGAGGATCCACTGGAGGAAGATTTAGTTCGGCGACCTGCGCACTTGAGTTCGCCGAGTGGTCCAGTTCATTCTCGTGGTCGCCTCCTCGTCGCGCCGCACACATTGGAATGTATCCACGATTACGGGAAAAGCTTGTCACGAAATAATGTGGCAAAAGGAAATAAAGAAACAGCTTTTCACAAGCACTTCTTGATGCAATGCGAGCGAGGGCGTTTATATAGAAGCAACTATAAACCCGAGAATCCGACGGGTCAGGTAGAACTCGTGAGTGTCGGAATGATCTGCATAAATCCTAGATTCTAGGAGCTCCGGAGCCATCGGCAGAACTTACCGGTGGATTTGAACCTCCCCTTTCGTAATTGTCAAATCGTAACTGTTGACTTGAACTCGGATTGGCCCTGGATGGAATGTACGGTCACAACGATGCCATGGCAACTTGACTAAGAGGCTATTTTCATGACCAGCCAGAACTTGACTCACAAAAGGCAAGTTGAGTGAAACGACTGACCTACTGCCCCTAACCCCGAAAAAGCATGAATGGGATTAATGGGGTTTTGGGACGGTCAAGAAATTTCGGATTTTTTGTTTTAAGACGTCGCCATAAAATTATCTTTCGAACAGCCATCTCCTACCAATGCAAATTTCAATTTGAAAAAAAAGGATAAAGAACAAAAAGTTTCTTAACTCATTTGGATTGGATATAGATAAAGAACAAAAAGTTTCTTAACTCATTTGGATTGGATATATGCTACATTGGGTTCAAATCCCCACCTTCTTAGGGGGATGGGGTGGGGACGCGTAAGTTTCAAGAGTGGGTTTCGACTCCCACGCCCTGCAAGAGGCATGGCAAAAGTCCGAGAGAGAGAGTGTAGAATAGGAATAGAGTAGGACTGACAAAAAAAAAAACTGACAAAATTGAAGTAATAAAAAAATGTATCTTGTTATTTGAATAGTTTAAATGCTTTGACGATTATAAATAGTTAAAAACTGTAGCCGATTCCTATCTGTACTAGGCGTCCAATAAGCTTGAACTTAGTAATTTGCAATATGAATGTTCATATGTTATAGTATTTGAACTTTAACCTTATGTGTAATATTGTGTGGTCCATCAACTATTGGTACCCGTATCACCACTATTATTGTGACATCCCGAAAATTCGACCCGTTTCGACAAAGTGAAATGGGCTTTTCGTCGACGTGTTTACGGCCCTATTTCTCTGAGCTGATCACTCACGAGTTAACCAACCCATTGAGTGAAGCCGTTAAGGGATGTATATCTGCAGTGAAAATCCCCTAAAAGCTACTTAATTGGTTGGATTGGACTAAAATCGCGTCTGATTGATTTTAACCACGAAATTGAACTCGATTTCGGGAATCGAATTTTATGCGCGTCATAATTCTTATTTTTAGGACATTCGTCTCATCGTCCGTCAATTTATTGACGAGTCGAAATTTCGAATAAGAAATTGTCGGAAGGAAAATCGAAGACCGGGAGAAAATAAAAGAGAAAAGGAAGAATATTGGAGTAATTGGAATAGTAAAAATGTTTTACTATTCAATTATTTGTATTTTTCTTTCTTTTTATTTTCTTCCCCTTTTTCTTTTTTTTCTTTTTCTTCTTTTTCCCTCTCTCCCCCTTTTTCTCTTTTTCTTTTTTCTCTCTCTCTCTCTCCTTTCCCTCCCCATCCGTGCGTACCCCCTCCCCCCTTAGCTGGCTTCCTCTTTCTTTCTTCCTTCTTATCTTCTCTTTCTCTCTCCTCTCTCCCCCAAAATCCCCCACGCATGAGCCTTCTTTCTTCCTCCTTCTTCTTTTTGCTTTGTCCAAAAACCAGCGAACCAGAGGAGGGAGCTCGCCGGCCAGCCACCGCGCCGCCGCCGCACCGCGCCGTCGCCACGTCGCCGCCCGCGTCCGCCGCCCGCCCAGTAGCCCCGCGCGCTCGGCCTCCGCCCCCTCCCGCTCGGCCCGACGCGACCCAGCCCCGCCGCACGCCACCCGGCCGCCGCCCAACCTCCCCCGACACCCCTCACCTCCATCGACCCTCCCCTCGCCTCCTTGGCCGCCGGAAGCCCTCCGGCCAGCCCCACCATAGAAACCGTGAGTGGGTTTCCAGCCCACTTCGGGCGCGCTTTTGGGCCACTTCCGAGCCCCGGACCCGACACCCGCTTTGGGGTTTGTTGTCCCTCGCGTCGAGCCCGTCGTTTT
>CM024642.1:21893602-21903698 GCA_014182715.1 Eucalyptus cloeziana
TACACAGCCTCGGAAACATTGCTGCGATTCCCACGAAAACAACATGCGGCGGAACGGTCAGTTTCATGTTGTGATCCACCGATGAATCGATCAATCAATCATGTCAACGAAAGCTGAAGGTGTAGAGTCTTACTTTAATTTGCCATATGTCAACAGAGAGAGTTTGGACTCCTTGATCTTGGGGACGGCGGCTGGATTCCTGAAAACGCCCTTCACCTCGGAAACAATTCCCTGAAGTCCACCTTCCAAGCACAACTTGATGGCCTCCTCCAATGAATTTCTCCGAGAATCGTAGTAGATCTCCGTCCCACCATTAGTCAAGAAGAACACCTAACATGCCAATTCACAACCGCAATTCAATACCCCTTTCTCTCAATAATTGCTGCAGACTAAAATTTCCACGGAAGATCTCACTTTCCACACCCACCAAGAATCAGTCTAATTGCTTAACATTGAATTTTTGTATACTAATCTCGATACACTAAACTACCAAGCATTTCTCTCAAATGAACTGAACCCGAGATTTCCAACACTTACAGGGTATATGCTCTGTAATTTCCTGATCAGAAGAGCCGCGTCGGGTTGGAACGAGGAGAAGATGATGGGCCGTCCTTGTGCACACTCGAAGACGACCTTCAGGATCACCTGGAGGACGTGGACGAGGTGGTCCTGCTGGTACACGATGTGGTCGTCGAACTTCAGCTCGATGTTGAAGCCGAGCGAAGGCTCCACCTTCTCGAAAGCCTCCTGCAACGTGCAGAGGGAGTCCTCCTCTTCCACGTCCCACTTCACTATCTTTCCAGATCCCGTCTTCCTCCAGAGCGACTTTCCGTTCTTCCCATTTTCTCTCTGCGGTCCGTAGCTGAGGAATTCGGCTAAGGACAGCTCTGTCATTCTTTGTTCGAATATCGTGCCCTGAAAAAAAAATTAAAAGGAAAAAAATTCGATGCCGGAGTTACTAAATTTGGCATAATGATCTTAAAAGATTGGATTTTTATGTTAGAGATGGTTAAATCATAAGAAATTTCACTAGCACATTTTCCTATGTTAGAGCTAATTAGACAATTTCTATTGATTTTTCCTATCTCTCGAGATTGAGACTATATTTTTCGGCTAATTGTGCATATTTTGATTGATACACAGTCTTAAATAATTATTATACCTTATATATTCTTTATTACCGTAGACAGAAATATACAGAAAATTTCATAATTTTATTTTCCACATGGTACTAATATTTTTTAATTGAACACATAGTGTAAGAATAGAAGAAGGGCTTACGTTGTCTTCGGAGAGGATGACGTCGTCGTGAAAAATGACCGGGCAGTCATCTCTGGTCACCTACAAAAAGAACCCAAGATTTTGTTTTGGCTTTACTTTTGTTGTTCTTAGGCATTAATACCACCAAACATCTTGAAGGATCAACCAACGAGCCAACCAAAAAAAAGAAAAGCACCTCATCAGTATCGCAAATTAAGGAAAAATCTCAAAAGCCGAATTGGTAAAAAGAAATCCCCGGAAAGAAGCCTAATTAAGTAGGATGGCAAAATAATACAGAATCGCACAGGCTCATCTAAATCAGGAAAGCACAGGCTCATCTAAATCAGGAAAGCGTCGTTTCCAAAAATAATCTAAATGGCCAAGAAAATATTTCTAGTCGATAATATTGTTAAACAGTACGAGCAATTATTTATCAAAACTATTTATCAAATCATTTATTTTTTTGCGAAATGGATAGGCAAAACAATTTTTATATCATTTTTTTTTTTTTTTCATGTAGCCGCAATGCCTGGTTCCTAAATAAAGCTCTAAAGGGACCCCGCGCGCGGAAACGGACAAAACCGGGCGGCCGTACGCGGCGATGCCACGATGCGACCCGACAACGCACGTGAACACAGGCTCGCTCGCCAGGTTTCGATGCATTGGAACGAACACGAACGGTACAACGAATCAAAGAACAGGAAGAAACACCGAAAAAGTTAAATAAATTCCGAATCGAGATCTGGAGGAGACAGGTCAAATCTCCCCGGCGAAACCCACGAACACCCCAAAAAAGAAGTTAAAAAGAAAATTATTTTTCTTATCTTCTTTCGCGAACAAGAAAGCAGAACAGCGAAGCAACAGCCATCAAGAACTCAGGCAAAGAGGACCAAAGAGACTGGAGGCTCACCTGGACGTCGAACTCGACGAAATCGACCGGGTGCTTCGCGGCGGCGTTGAAGGACAGCAGGGTGTTCTCCATGAATCCCCGCATCCGCCGGTCGCTCGACTGGAGCACGTTCATGCCGTGCCCGCGGTGCCCGATCACCAGGAACTTGGGGGCCTTGAACGGCGCCCGGGCCTCCCCCCGGGCGAAGCCGGCGGAGTAGAGCGCGACGGAGGGGCCCTCCGGGACCTGGTCGAGGTTCGGGACGTCGGAGACGTGCACGGCCTTGAGAGCCATCGGAATCGAGGAGAGAGGAGGGAGGTTGATGGCGGGGGCAAAAGGGGAATTTCGTGGGACGGGGTTGCGAGAGAAGGTTTTGCACGAGGGGTTATATAGCGGGGGAAGGGGAAGGAATCGGACGTGACTCGGATCCGAAAAATGGAATATTCGGAGGTATATCTTAAATAGAGAATTCGTAACTTTCTTTTAATATTTTCCACTTTTGGGACTATTGAGAAGAAATATGCCTTCGGATATTCGGGTCCTCCGTCAACGCGAGGGGTTGGCCAGCGCCGTTAATTTGGGGGAAGGTAGAAATTGCACGCGTGTCGGCTGCGTGCTCCGTCGAGGGTTCTCTAACGGCCGCCGTCACGCGGCCGTTTGTGGATGGAAGAAGAGTGCGTGTTGAGGAAAGGTGATCTCGGGATGTGCATGGGGGGAGTCTGCCCTGAGCGAGTCGGTGCACCGCGGAAGAGCTACGGTTTTTTTTTAGGGCCACTCTTGGGTTGGACCACGCACCGTCATAAATCTCGTATCTCGGTCGCGTACAGGGAAACTATCTTATGATTGGATAGGATATCGGTTCAGGCGCAGATACCTGATCGCAAAATAATTAGAAATGGCAATTGGATTTATTTGTCCGTATGCGTGGACCAAATAAGACGGGAATCTTGGTACTGACGAAAATACACACGGCATGTTCTTCCAATAGTCGTTTTAGCTTATTTAGGAAAGAATTTTTGTGTGTGGATTAATTAGGATGAATATTACATGGTGCATGAAGAACGTTCGACCGTGATAAGCTAAAAAGCCAAAACATTCCTCTCAAATAAGCATCGATCGTTAGGATCAATAAAACGACACAATATCAAGGAGTCGGGCATAATGGCATTTATAGTTTGTGAAATGTTTGGTACTTCGATGTACAAGGACCGTGGCAATTCTCCCCTCCCCGTTTATTTGATTCTCTAAGCAACAAATCATTTAATAGTCACTAGACATATACAGATTTAATCAATTGGATCTGATCTTGACATTCACCCCACATTGACGTCCAATCAATCCGATTGATATATTAGCCTACCTATTCTTGGCTTATTTTGTCATGAATTATTACATCTCATTTTTAAGTCAACAATCATTCACAAAATAATGGCCAAATGATGAAGGGTAGAGAGACAATGAAATTATAGATCCGAGTCGTGGATAATATATTTAATCTAGAGTTCGCAATGAAACTTCATTTTTTTTTATCTCTTTTTTTTCGAAAAATTATTTCCATCTTTAAATTTTGCGGACGAAAATTGACGGGGGTTGTAGGCAATTTGGTTCTCGATTCCCCGGGGGGGCATCGAACGGTCCAGAAAGAACGTTGCTTTCGAACGATTCGACAGGCGTTAACGCGGGCCCGACAGTCGGGGCTCCGAAGCAATTGGAGTGCTGTCGCCTACCGTGCGCGTGCGTACGTCCTCTCCGCCAATCACGTAATTTCCTTTTTCTCTTTGTGAATTTTCAGAAAACGAATATGCGGGGGGAATATCTCGATCGAGACCAGCGTGCCGGCTTCCTCGTCCGGCTCCTCCGTGTTCCCCACTAGCCCTCCTCAGATTCGCATGGGGTGCGTCGTCCTCACGGCCATCCTCTTTTTATTTTATATTTAATTCCACGTGTTTGGAAATTCCGGTACGACGCCGTATCATCTTCACTCTTTTTTTTCTTTTTCTTTTTCGTGGCGCGAATTTTTTATTAAAAATTAATACCATCAAAAACCCCATACTAATACAAGTATTATACACATAGGGTAAAATCTCAAACCAGTATACTCATTAACCGCACCTATCATTCAAGAGTAATTTATCATGTTGCACCTTTTATGATTTTTGGAGTAAATATAAGAGTTTAGGGTTTTCGTAATATTAAAAAATTTTATTAACCTCTATTTTTAGTAATTTTCTCGACGATCTAGTTAAACAAGGACATGCAAATTAAATTGTCCAAGCCGGAAGAGTTTGGCCAATGAGAGGGCGAGACCAAATTGTTTCAACACGAAAACGCAATTTAACACCGTGTCAATGCCATTTTGGTATTTTGGTAAATATTGCGCGGGTTGAAAATAACACCCAATTAGGTGTTTTGTCTTTTATTTTTAAATTTATTTTCGACTTCAATAGCCAATCCAAGTTTGGATATTGAGGATATCGAGGAGAGATGAACTGGCATTATACTCTTTTGTGCTTCTTTGCTATATTCGATTTTAGAATTCTTATTCAGCGAGACAAACATAAGTGGAAACAATCGGACTAGTGCAAGTTTGGCATAATTTAATTCTTTTTGTTTTTTGTCTGACCGTGACATTCATTGCAGATATATAAGTCCGGTTCAATTTTTCTCTCCAAAGGTAAAATTAACTAAATCACGCTCCGAGGTAATCAATGAACAAAATCCCTCTCTTCGATTCCACACGAATAGATGGGCAATCACACCTTCATCTAACACCGTGATGTATTAGAAATATATACCAACGGAGATTCGCGTGCTCGGGGAGTCAAAAACAGAGACATTAAATGCCGTGTGGATTAAATTAAGTGCTGAAAATGTAAGAGCTAATCGATTAGGAATACCACTTTTCTGCGTGCTGGTTTGGTTCACGAATACTGCTTTCGCAGAGGGAGAGAGAGAGAGAGAGAGAGAGATAGGGATGTGGGTGTTATTCAATCTCAAGACAGGACAGAATCAACTGACTGGCGTGTCCAGAAAAGATTCCTTCGGACAAAGCTTTCGCACTTAAAAAACTGCCGAGGAGCGCATTATCCGAAACACAAGGTGGAGGAGGCGAAGGGTGCGGGGACGGGCCATCCGCCTATCCTGCCACGATTTCGTGACTCACTTTCTCCATCATCGACCGGCACATTGTCAAGCTCAAGCTTCCTTATAATAAAAGGGATAATGCTTGTACAGACACGGATGATGTGGATCCATGCCGGATTCGCAACTCCTCGTCTGGATCCCATCTGGTATTTGGACGTACTGTATGACCCAAGCGACAGACCATTCTCTCTCTCTCTCTCTCTCTCTCTCTCTTATTTTTATTTTGATGACCGATGGACGGCAATTTGCACCGTCTTTGCTTGCGCCGGTGGTGGTGGGTAAACCACCTTCGTAAGGGTGAAGCAAGGCCCATGACCTTTGAGGTCGATAAGCGAGCGACACCACCCGGCGATGTTAAGGACCGACGCTCTCGAGCAAGACACTTCTTTGTCTCTCGATCCATCTGGAGGTCGAGCGGGCATTCGAGCACTTGACCATGGTCGAGATGTGCCTCGACTGTGTAGCTGGCATGTAAGGTGTGATCGGCGGCTCGTTATATAAATGACATAATTTACGTCCCGAATAACTTTGCACTCGAAATCAATCTAAATTCCTCAAATATAACCAATTCGTTTCTTTGTGTGTCAATGACGCAATCGGTTCGATAAGTTTAAAAGGTTAATGATCTCTCAACGATCTGTCACGTGGCATAATTTATAGGGTCTAGTGTATCGGCATAATGTGAATTTCTGTTTGCTTTTCTTTTCATTTTTTTGCATGGTAGATCAAAGAATAGCAAATGAAGTTTGATTTTGATAAGGTTAATAACACAAGTGATTTTTCAATTATAGTCTAATGTGTAATGTAATCTTTTAACTTAATTTGTTTAATAACCCAATCTTTAATGTGATCATTGAATTTTTAATTTGTTTCATGTGATTCTTTAACTTTTGATATATATCCAATGTGATCCTTAAACTATATGAACGTGTTAAATGTAATCCTAAGAATAATATTGAACGAGTTCATATAGTTCACGTACAATAATATTTCAAAAATCATATCGAACCAATAAAAAATTCATGGATCACATTACACGTTAAATAATTAAAAATTCAATGATGGTATTAAGAATCATACATGTCATCTTTCATTTTCCATGTGATGAGATCGGAACCGGATACGGGCGTCGCCAGAAGCAGGAGTCAGCGACGGGCTGGGTCAACAACATCTCTCGGCTACGCAGCTGTCTTAGCCAGCCCATTCGATTCTGCCCTACGTTTTCTAATGACAACCTTGTCATCTTCGACGACAGGATTTTCCCAGCAAGAGCTACGTGGATCCACGATTTTTTTTTTTCAAATTTTCCTTAAGAAATGCAAGAAAGGTTGAAAAGTCGATTTCATTTCCTTAAACAACGATGAGCTGCCGTTGAAAGTTTTAGTCATCGCTGACGACATTGAGCCTTTGGATGGAAGACCTTTACTTTTCTATTTTTTCGGAAATGTGACGTTGCCCAATAGTCCTGTCGTGCTTCGTGACATCATGAAGTCGTGAGCAATTTGTGATCTTAGGCCAGGATTTTTTTTATTTTTTATTTTTGGGTCATAATCCCAGGCCAGGAGATTGATCATGGTAAAAACATGTGATCGGCGTTGACCAGTCTCTGCCCTTCTGATTTGGCGAAATAGGAAAAGTATGCCTTGTGCAATACAAAAGATTGAGTCAAATTTGTTGTCAAAATTGGATAGCTAATGAAAACAACGAAAGAAGACGAAGAGAAACAACAGCATTCATTGTAATCTTTTTAAAAGACGAAATCCATATATATAAATAGTAGAGAACGACAAATTTCACGTAAGGCGAGAGAAAAATACGTAATATCACTCATTGGACTAATGCAAATTCAAAGTATTGTCATACGAGTTATGCTTAAAGGCTTTTCTCGTTGATTATGGAGAAAACATCCATCTGCTTATGAATGATAACATCCATCTGCTTATGAATGATCCGATGTTGCTTCGCTCACACGATGCAGGAACTGATTCCCGCTGATCGTTCTTCACAGGTTGTCCCTCAAAGCGATCGATCTGGTAGATTTATTAACAGGCCGAGGGGGAGTGATCTCGATGAAGAAGCAAGGGAAATGAGCTGTGCCGGAGTGAATTCTTGGCCTAATGAAGATTTAATGTTATGTCCTAAAGAAGAGTGATTCCTGCCCCTATCAATCAATGAACAAGGAGGAGTACAAACAGTTTGAATCATCACGAGGGAATCGAGCGAGTGTGATTGCTCTTCTTGGACAAGGACGGACCGTGAAAATAGTGATAGTGCAGGAATTGAGAGGGATGGTTGGTCAAAATCAAAATGGCATGGTGAAATATCTACTCCGGACTAAACAATCGGTACGGTGTTTGGAATGTGATCCATGATGAATAACATATTGTAGGGACAAGCTGCAGCGTAGTGTACGCATAGAACACAACATAATTAACAGTTTCTTTCATCCCATCAAAATTATGTAGATAGTCTACAGGGTGTGTTTGGTAACGTTACATTCAAAAAAATTATATTTATTTCGGGGAATAATTTTTTACTAGGAAAACGCGTTTAATGTAAACTTGTTCTTAGAATAGAAAAAAAGAACATAACTACGTTTGATAAACTTGTATAATTTTTAATATTTTTATTTTAGTTTTCCTTTTTTTTTTTTTTTATTCTTTTTTTTTTTTCTTCCTTTTGGCCGGTCGCGGCCTCGGCCATGGCCGGCGACATCGCCTTGGCGGGCAAGCTCGAGCTCGCCTAGATCCAAGCCTCGCCGGGGGCTGGGCGAGGCTCCGGCAAGGTCGTCAACCCTCGATGGCTGGTCGCGGGCCACCAGCCAAAGAAAAAAGAAGAAGAAAAGAAAGAGAAGAAAAGAAAGAGAGAAGAAAAAAAAACGAGGAGAGAGAAAAATTATTTCTCAAAAGTGTTAAAAACAAAGCAAGTAAGTTTTTTTTATTTTTTGTTTATGTCCAAATTTGTTCCCGAAAAAAAAAAAAAGATTTTGAAAAACCCAAACAAGCGTGTTTTTGTTCTTTTTTTGCTTCTACCGAAAAACAGAAATTGTGTTCGTGAATAAAAAAAAATGAACGAAGCAAACGTTTTCTAAAGATATCACGCTTGGATCTCTAGAGGCTAGGCGCGAGACCTCAGTACCCATGCTCGGTCCCCGGCGGTCATGTCGAGTGCCTAGCTCCCACATCGAAGTCACTAGAGCAAGGGCCTGGATCCATAGATGTTGAGTCCAAGTCCCTCGTGCTGTGCCTGGGTTCTAATGGCTGAGCCCAAGGAACATCGGCACTGGCCATCGGGATTCCGACGGTTGGTCTTCGAGACCTCTGCGATTGAGCCGAGTCTCATGAGGCTGAGGCTCACTCCTTAACGACCAGGCCGGGGTCCTCGGCATTCAAGTTTAGGACGTTGGTGCCCCAGCCCAAGTATCCCAAGGCTAGGCCCAATACCTAAGCAATTATGTTATAAAAATTCAAGCGATGGGATGTGCAGTCCTTATATCTCAAGAATAGCATATGTCAGTGTCACTTTAGGAAATTAAAAGTTGAATTTCCTTTCCCAAAGACGAAATATAACTTTCAATTTATTTTGATAATTCAATTGAAGATCCAAAAATATCGTCATTTTTTTATTAAAGTAACTTCCTAAAATATTTTTCTCAGAAAAGTCAAATTTTTTGCATTACAAACGAATTCCTAGAAGGTAAACAACAGGTCAGTGATGATTCAGAGCTTCTAGCCTTCTACTGCGGAGTTTCCTTTTTCTCTTATTTTCTGGAATGTAATTCTAGTTTATTTTGCTACTGCAGATGTAGATTCATAAATGGAGATCAAGAAAGATAATCTAATTAAAATGGACACGCTCACACTTCTTCTTCGATTACATTAAGACAAAATGGCAACTTTTTTTTTTTTTTGAGCCAGATTAAGACAGGACAATTAGACACTGCAATTCTGAGTTAACCTTGATACAAGCACCATCACAGAAGAAAAGCCCACGCTCATCCAAGACATTCCATTACAAGAGCGCAAGCGGCTAAACCAGTAGATGAAAGAAAAGAAATAAACACCCCCATCCATCAAAAGCAAAGCCTCCTCATATTTCACATCCACATCCTAAAATCGATTTAATCCAACTAAGAATGCTACGAGTGCCGATTCTCCTCGTTTTTCGCGCTGCCACTGCTGGTCGCCCGATTGGATTCTCCGACTCTGGCCGACAAAGCGAGAATCTCAGGCGACATGTCCCAGCTTCCACTCTTCCTTCCCCAGCTGGACCTCCTGGGATGAATCCCTGCACGCTCGCCCGTGTCCTCCACATTGGCCCTCATTTCAGGAGACATTTCGCCTAATTCACCATCCTTAAGGTTCAGGCGATCGGTACTGTTGAGCTGTCCTTCACCAAGGTCTAGACCAGAATTCATATCGCCCCACACCGCTTTCCTGCCCATTTCAATGTCCTCAACCGGTTTTCCCATATTTGGACTCATAAATCCCCCGCCAACCGATCGTGTTGGTAACACAGGTTCTCTAGGTACCTTCGCCCTAAATTTGTTCTTGGATGAGGGGATGCTGGTGAAGAAAATCTCCTTGAAATTCTCCACCACTCCTCTGTTGTAGGGGTTGGCTCGCCTATCATATCTATATCGGAAGTTCTCATATGTGGTCTGCAACATAGCAAATATAATGGGAAATTCTGTCAACAGAAGATCAAGTCGAAGTGAAATGACCATTAGCAACAGTGGATAGAAAGTCTGACCTGATTTGTACTGATGAGATATAAATGGATATAAATGGAAAGCAGTGAGGC